>JANHFT010008295.1:0-16347 GCA_032467955.1 Pseudoxenodon macrops | reverse complement strand
ACTGCAAAATCCCCATTTCCTCCCGATCAGCTGGGACTTGGGAGGCAGAGAATAGATGGGGGTGGGGCCAGTCAGAGATGGTATTTACCATTCCGAACTACTCAAAATTTCCGCTACCGGTTCTCCAGAATGGGTCAGTACCTACTGAAACCCACCTCTGGTTGGAAGGGACCTTGGAGGTCTTCTAATCCAACCCCTGCTCAAGCAGGAGCCCCTATACATTTCCAGACAAATGGCCATCCAATCACATCTTAAAACCTCCATTGGTGGATCACCCACAACTTCCGGAGATGGTTCAGAGAGGCCCATAAAGTTGGTTTTACTGATGGAAGAGAATATTTGTATTCCCTTCTTGTTGAGCTGATCTTGTCCAAAGAAACCTATTCACGGATGACAGAGTTGAAGTTGGAGACCAGTAATGACTTCTTCTCTGTGCAAGTTCTAGCTTGCTCGGCAAGAATAACCCGGCTATTCCTGATTTCCATGTGGAGGAAGGCTATTTTTATTGTCTCCCTCATTGTGGAAAGCATCTGCTGGCCCTCACTACGCACTGAGGCCCCTTTTATTAAAAGATGACCTGCTCTAAACGGTGATCAAATTCTGCCCAAGAATTTGGCCACCTTGATGCTGCTCTGGATGACGCAGGAGACGCATATTTGGATGCAGAGGAGACAGTATTATTTACTGATTTGATTTCTCTCCCACTGCTATCTCACCACTCTCACCACAGTTACAGCGTCACAATAAACACACCAACAATGTTAAAACGACATCCAATTTCAAGGGCAAAGTCACATAACACATAACCCAAGAAATGCAGGTGATGTTACAGAAATGACCCATTACAGGTAGTCCTCAACTTAGGGCCCAAATTGAGTCCCAAATTTCTGCGGTTAAGTGAGACGTGTGTTAAGTGAGCTTTGCCCCATTTTAGGAACTTTCTTGCCACGGTCGTTAAGTGAATCACTGCAGTTGATAAGTTAGTAACCCGGTTGTTAAGTGAATTTGGCTTCCACATTGACTTTGCTTGTCAGGAGGTTGCAAAGGGGGATCATGTGACCCTGGGGCACAGCAAGCAAGCAAGCAAGCAAGCAAGCAAGCAAGCAAACAAGCAAGCAAGCAAACAAACAAACAAACAAACAAACAAACAAACAAACAAACAAACAAACAAACTCATGATCCTTGTCTCAGACCTTTAATTCTTTGCCATTTCTTTTTTTAAAAATCTGGACAGATTACCTGGACCTCTGCCCACGCCAGTCGAGCAGGAGACGTACAACCAGCTGAAATCCAACAGGAAAAGATTGTCAGTTACCTGCCCCTGAGCCACGTTGCTGGCCAGATGTATGACCTCTGGACTGGGATCAAGTGGGGCGAAGAGGTTTATTTCGCACAACCGGATGCCTTGAAGGTCTCTCAGCGGGGTTTGGGGCCAAGTTTCTTTCCTGTGCAGTTCCGTGCATCTTCCATAAGATCCACTCTGGACTTTTCAGCAGGATAGGAGGAGAATATCTTTCTAGAGAAATAGTAAGGGAAAAAATAGGATGGACGTACATTATAGGTGATAACCCGATTCATCTCTTCAGCAATTTAAATTAACCAGTCCCAATTGTGGTAAGATTAATTACCAATAGAAGGGAGTATTTATAGCTCAGGGTTGAACTGTGGGGTTCTTAGTGCTCTCTGAGCTTGGTGGTTTTCTTGCAGATGTTTCCTGATCCAAGTAGGTAACAATATCAGTGTTATAAGGGAGAAGAGGAGGAGGAGGAGTCCTAGGTGCTTTCTGAGCTTGGTTATTTCCTTGCAGACATTTCATTATCCATCTAGGTAACATCATCAGTGCTTGGAGTGAGTTTTGCTTTCTCTTTATATGCAAGTAGCTTATCAGTGTTGATGGGAATGTCCTTCAGGGTTCCTTGATTAGGCTGTTGTTGACTGTTTGACTGTTGGTAGTTCCTTGATTGGGGTGCTGTTTATTGCTTTAGAGGTTACTTAAATTAGTCTTAAGATTAAGGGTAGATCTCATAGGGAGACATATTTTTAGAGTTTAAAAGGGCTCTTTTTGTGATATTTGCTGACCAGATATATGGGGTAGCTACAAAATGATACCCATCCTATCCAACCCCCCTTTAAAGCCAGGTGAGGCAGTGGCAGTGACTTCATCTTATCACTCCGGGTCCCACAATTTAACTAAGTGCCCCGTGAAGGCAAGATCCTCCAGTCTGACTTGTTGACCAGGGAGTTGGCATGGAGTGGGCACCCCTGGTCTCTTTGCTCCCAACCTCCCCTCCTTTTGGCCTTCGCAGGGAAGCTTGGTGGAGGTCCTCAGAGAAGCACTGCCCACTTCACAAATGGGAGTACCCCGCGTGTGGGAGAAGATGATGGAGAAGATCAAAGAGGTTTCTTCTCAGACGGGATTGCTGAAGAGGAAGATGCTGTCTTGGGCCATGTCGGCCACTTTGGAACAAAACCTGAGCTGCTCAAATAGGTGGGTACCCATAAGGACCTGTGTTTTGGGGAGGGAAAGGGTTAACTATTACAGAGCACAAACAGCAAGGAAAAATAAATCCCTAATTCTGTGTTTCCCAACCTCGACTGCTTTAAGATGAGAGGACTTCAACTTTGCATTAATATTGCACTCTACAGTAGAATCCAATATAGTTACCGCTCTGGGATAGAAGCTGTTTTTCAGCCTATTGACAAAGGACACCTGGCTCCTCCCAATCTCACCTTGGACCTTTTGCATCTTTCTAGGGACTCGAAGCCCTTCTGGATGGGGTTGGTGGACTCTTTGCTTCTGGCGAAGATCCGGTGGGCCCTGGGCCTTTCCCAGTGCCAGAAGCATTTCTCCGGAGCTGCTCCTCTCCCTGTGGAAGTCTCCCACTTCTTCCTTGGCTTGAACATCCCTATTTATGAAGGGTATGGGATGAGCGAAACCTCCGGTCCCTTTTGCCTATCTGGGCCACATGTGTATCGACTCCACAGGTAAAGATCCCCGTCCTATTCTATTCTCCTTAGCAACCTCCCCCCCCCCCACAAAGAAACCTTGAAGTTTAGCTTGCAGGTGGTGAGAGTAGACTGGGCTGGGACCATCTGCAAAGATAAGGGATGGAGAAAGGTACTTGTGGTGTTTTCCCTGCCACCCCTGGCATCTGGCGTGTGTGTGTAAAATGTAGCTTTGCAGAAAATTGTGGTTACCCTGTGAGAGTTTGGTCCTTTACATCTGACTCCCTGCAATTAAAGACTGCCTTTTTACAACGGATTAAACTTAGTGGTCATTATGCTGGAGTTTATTTGTGCTTCGTACACTGGCAGATAAAAGCGTTGGTTTGAATTAGTCATTCTCTTAAGCCCACTGTGAAAACCCATATCTTATTTGGAATTCCTTGGAGACTCAAGAGCAGCGAATTCCCAGAATTCCCCCATCATGCTGGCTATGGAATTCTGGGAGTTGAAGCCCACACCCCTTCGAGTTGCAAACACTGCTCTGAAGTAACATTGGAGAAAAGGCAGACCTGCATTCCCATATTTCTAGAACCATTTCTCCTTAGGAGTGTTGGGGACATTTTCATGATGTATCTGGAAGCGGTTGAGCTATTTTAAAAAATCAAGCAAATGTACAATTGCAATTAAAAAGAAAAAGACTATCTAAGGCAGTGGTCACCAACTGGTGGTCCGTGAGAAGATTTTGGTGGTCGTCAGAAAAATTATTTGCATTTTTATGTTGCACTAAATATGATTTCTCTTTTAAAAAAAATCATATTAGTGGTCTGTGGGATTTAAAATTATGAATGTAGTGGTCCCAGAGGTCTGAAAGGTTTTGGCCTGAGGTTTTGTGGGCCTGGCCTTTTCCTGGTCATCTGGTCATCGTCCAGCCCCCTCCAGGAAAAGGCAGAGCTCACATTTTCTCAGCCTGGTGTTGACCCTCTTTGTTTCTGCTATCCATCCTTTCCTTGCAGCTGTGGCAAGGTTGTCCCAGGCTGCCTCGTTAAGCTAGTCAACGAAGACGAGGACGGCAACGGGGAGATTTGCTTTTGGGGACGGACCGTCTTCATGGGCTATTTGAACATGGAGGACAAGACCAGGGAAGTGATTGACCAGGATGGCTGGTTGCACTCCGGAGATCTTGGAAAGATGGACCAGGATGGGTTTGTTTATGTCACCGGAAGAATTAAAGGTGGTGCCTCCTTTGCTGTATTTTGAAGCTCTCCAGATGTTTTGGACCACAGCTTCCATGCTTCTTTCCTACTGGCCAGAGTGGTTGGAGCTTTAGTCTCAAACATCTGGAGATTGCCTTGCCCTACTTCATTTCCTTTCAGCTGTCCAGGTCGTTCAATTCTTAGGTGCTTCTACCAAGTCCTTCAGTACCAAATTTCAAGCTCCGTTATTGAGAGAGGCTGCCCTCTTTCGGCCATCGTGCAGAATCTCTTGGCATTCCTTGAGGCCCGGCACAATTTATTCTCTTATATGATGGGAATGCAATTTAGCAGCAGAAGCTACATAATCCTTCCTAAAGTTCAGGAGAAGCCTTTGCTGAAGTAGAAGATATTGGTTAAGCTGGATTCGACCGTTTCTTGTACATAGGATGGCCAAGAGATTCTGCATGATGCCCTAAACTTTCAGTTTAATGGACGGCTTACAATTTGCACGGATCATTTTTTCCATCTGGATAGAAGTCTGTCGCATCCAAAATAGCCAGGTTTAAGCATTTGGATTTAATTTTCACATCTATTTTTTTAAATCGTTATACATCTTTTGCACTTTTATGTGGATGAAATGTAGTCATTTGTGTTCATTCATATAATTTGCCTAGCACCATTGATCGATGTAAATTATAGCGTGGATTCGGTTGACGTCATTTGCAATTTGAATGGACATCCGGCCGGGGGAGGAAAGGAAAGGACACCCCCTGCACTAGTTGATTCAATTGAGCTTTTACTGAACATGCCAAGAGGGCCATAGAGAAGTATTTGCAAGGAGGCTGGTCCAATCCTCCCTGTCACAGATGGAAGCCTAGGATGACTATGAGATGTATTTTCCAGCTGAATTTTGATGTTCCGTATTTTTTAGAGCTGATTATCACAGCTGGGGGTGAGAATATCCCTCCAATCCCCCTGGAAGAAGCTGTCAGGAAAGAGCTGCCACTTATTAGCAACGCTGTGTTGATTGGCGACCGGAAGAAGTTCTTGTCTATGCTGTTGACCTTAAAGGTACACGAGGAAAATAGTTTTTCTGATTGATTCTCAGTTGCGTATTTGAAACTTGGGCTTTTTACTTGTTCCTTGGCTGCCTTGATGAGATGACCAATGTCACCCTGTTTCGGATTCACACAACATCTTGGATCAAAATCCAGCAAGCTGGTAGGACGTATTGACATAAAATAAGGGAATGGGTGGAAGAAATTACCGAACAAAAGATTGAATTGAAGCCGGATTTTTTTTCTTATTGGGTCTCTCAGATGGGAAAACGAGTAAAAATCTTCAATGCATAATGCTACATATAATTAACGGCAGCCAGAATCATCTTTGCGCAAAATTGGAAACAAGCTAACATTCCACCAGAATCAATGATAGTAAGAAAGATACTAGAATGTGCAGAGATGGATAATTTGACCATGGAGTTGAAAGAGGGAGAAGAATTGGAATATTACCAAGTTTGGGGGAGATGATATACTTGGTTAAAGAATAGGAATAAACTTAAGGTATAGATTTCACTTTATATACTGTTTATATTCTAAAAGGAATGATGTACAGTATATTATTGAAGATAATATGAGTATATTGTATGTGTGTATACAGTAGTATAGCGTAGATGACTGTGTATTATTATAGGATAGTGGAATAGAACTTTTATGTAAATGTTATGGATACTGATATGGAAATGCTGTATCAAGTGTAAATTTGTGGTTTTTTTTTAATGTTGAAAAATGTTCAATAAAAATCATAAAAAAACAAAACAGCTGAACTAGGGTCACCCAACACTCAACCCATCCAAGCGTAGGTTTTGTGCGACCACTCGATTTTCCTTTGACGTGGTTAAAGGCGTTGCCCGTAATGTTGTTGTTGATGTTATTATTAGTGCTCAGTGGATCCTGATACATCAGAACCTACCGACTGCCTGACCCAGGAAGCCAGAGACTTTTGCCAAAAAGCCGGCAGCAAAGCCACACGGGTGTCCGAGATTGTGCAGACCAGAGACCGCGCCGTTTACCGGGCTGTGCAAGATGGCATAGACCGCGTCAACCGGCGCTCCGCCAGCAACCCTCAGCGCATTCAGAAGTGGGCGATTTTAGGAAAAGATTTCTCCATTTCCGGGGGAGAATTTGGTGAGTTTACAGTGAATTTTATAAGGGGCATTTTCCACCCTGAGCTGGAGATGTAGATTATTGGGAAGGAGATGGTTTGGTGAAGCAAGGGAATAAACTCGGCAAAATTGCACGAGTCCGCCTATCATTTCCCTTCGACTCCTTTCCCTCCGACTGACCCAATTCCCTTTCCTTTTAGGTCCATCGATGAAATTAAAGCGGCAAACGGTAGCTGAGAAGTACCAAAATGAAATCGAAGCTTTTTACAAGGATTGAAGTTGAGTTGCCTTACCTTAAGTTTCTTTTGTAAAGCATTAACCGTTCCCATGCAAACATTACACTGGAAAAGGTATGAATAGTTTTTGCAGTTGGGGCGGAAAGCATCTTACTCTATGACTTCTCAAGTATTATTTTCAATTTAGTAACCAGAAAGACCAAAATCAGAACTCCCCAATACATTCCAGTTAACAGGCTTTTTATTCAACTGCAGCTTTATGGGCTAGAGATGGAATGATAGCAGTCCCTTGAAAATACTTTTAAATCAAACTGTACTTTGATTTATTCTGAATTCCCCAGGAACTATTCCATTGCATGGATAAAGGTCATTTTTAAGCCACCTCTGGGGGAGAAAAAAAAACATGTCAAATGATAAAAAGCATTTTGTAAAGCAAACATTGGCTAAAAGGTTTTAGAGGTGCCCCAAAATGTACCCATGAAACTCTTTGCAATGAGCCATAATAATTGGTTCAGACGGTGCTGTTGCGTTTATTGCAAGCTTTTTATACTGCTATATTCCTCGTGGCTCTAAGTAGATGGTTTTATTCAACAAAACTTTTCCATGATTCCAGATGATTTTTTTCTCCAGCCTTAGTAGCTTCCATTGAGAAATGTGAAGACTTTCTATGATTCATGACAAAGCTTGTTTGTAACCGCAATACACTGCTTAAACTTAATGTCCTTCCTAGAGTCAGTCTGAGACCTTGCAGAGATAAAAGAGGGAGATGCAAAAATAGATTGTCGGAGCATTTAAAGCTTCACTTCTTATTAAAAGAACACAAAAAACAAGCAAGAGATTTCTTTCTAAAGTCTTTTTATTTTCCTCTCGTTATGCATCAAATGGCAGGGCCCCCCTCACCTCATGTATTACAGACAGCTGCAAAAACACACATTCTGACCCAGTAAAAGATAAGGTTTCCCAGGTTTTGAGCTCATACCGAGATATGAAAGTGACTGCATTAAACACCACGCAGAATCACACACGGGATAAAGCTGGCTGCCTCACGGATACTTTTCTGACCGGTGAGAATATCGAACGGAATTCTTGGTAGCAATGCAAGCAGTCCTGCTGGTCTGATTTCAATGGGAATGAATATAACCCCCCTCCCCAAATCCCCCCCCCAAGCCGGAGGTTGGCAGTCCTGGTTAGATCGGTGGTCCCGCCGTAACTCCTATCTCCAATTTGGAAACTAAATGGGAATGTGCCACAAGTGACAGAAGCTGGGCAGCGAATCAATGCAAGACATTCTAAAATAGAGGTGGGTCCAATCTTGGCACCTTTTAAGGCTTGCGGACTTCAACTCCCAGAATTCCCCAGCCAGCATGGCTGTCTGGGAGTTGAAGTCCGCAAGTCTTAAAAGGTGCCAAGGTTGGACATTCCTGTTCTAAAGGTTTGCAGCATAGTTGGACTACGTAAGGAAAGGCCAACAGGACTTCCAAGAATTTCCAAGGAAAAGAGGGAAAAAGATTCCATCTTTAAGGATTGGAAGTACTAGCAGCAGAAATATTGATGCTTTTGTACCCAGCATCTCTGCAATTTCTCTCTTCCACCAACATCTGTTCCCACGAGACAAAGTCAGACTCCCCTTCAAGGAGATTTCATTCATTGATCCCTCTGCAACTCCCACCTTAGCATGCATTTTGTGTTTGCTCACATCACCTGGAACAAAAACGAACCAAGCCCACCTCACCCCGAATACATTTCTGGTTTCTTTTTTTTTACTGTAGTACCTTGAAACCCAGTTCATTGCAGAGCAGCACGCTGAAATATAACCTAAAGCTCTATAAACTCCCAAGCACGATACAAACGGCCTGCAGATACATTCTAACCCCAAAATATATATTTGATATTCACCGAGATAAATATTTTTTTTTTTAAAAAGCATAAGCATTCCCTTCATAATCAGCAGCGGACAAAGGCAATGGATAGAACGCATCAGCGCTGGAAAATGCTAAAACGAGCAAGAAATGATGTGTAAAAAAAAAATACTGAAGCTGTAACAGGATAACGTGTTATTTTTTTACCGCTGAATGATATTCCTTCTGCCCTTAAAATCTGGATATTTGACATTTTATGTACACGAGTTGAAATGCCCACAGTTTAAAGTTTTTATGCTTTGGAAGGCCAGGTTCCAGGAGTGAGTTAATGAAAAAAAAAATCTATTTCCAAAGGAATATTTTTATTTTGTGCTATTTTAAGGCCCGGAAGCTGCTTAAGGACAGCTTGAGGAGTGTCTTCTACTGCTGGGGTGAAGAAGAAAAAAATTACTACAAGTTTTGGAGTGTTTCTGGAAAGTAGGAGGGTCTGAAACATAAGGGTAGCTAACAATTTTGTCGTTTCAAGCAATGGAAATGTTTGGAAAAAGAAAAAAAATGGACGTGACATGTAATAAATAACAGCATCCTTTAGGAAGGATTGAAACCAGGAGGACACGCATGCTTCTATTCCATGGCTCTCACTCTGCGACAGATCTCTGCGGTGAACTCCGAACATTTGGCGTTGCCTCCCAAATCTTTGGTCAAGACCTAAAATTGGGAAAGGAAAGACAGAATACATTCAACAGTTCCTGCTTTTGAGTCTGGGATGAGATGCAACTTTTGGCATCTTGTCACCTAACTGATAGTGCTAACAGTATCACTTATACAGTAGAAATAAATAGCAAAGGGTGATAAAACCATTACTACCAAGTCCAATTGGACAATTATGGTGACTTTACGACCCGTGGACTTCAACGTCCAGCCAGCATCTGGCTGGCTCAGGAATTCTGGGAGTTGAAATCCAGCGGTCATAAAGTTGTACAATTGTCCACTCTTGATGCTGGCTCAGGAATTCTGGGAGTTGAAGTCCACTGATCACAAAGCTGCTATAGTTGACCACACCTGACGTGGTCAGTGCCTAACTCATTTTGGGGAAAGTGCTGGGATTTCAGACGTGGAAGGCATAAACAGGCATTCAGTCCCAGAATGCGACCTTCCCAAAGTCACCTCAGTTTGGTGAACCTTAGCCAAGGATCTACCTTCTGGTCTTTGATGGTGTCAAAACAAGCCGTTTCTATTTTCATGGCGTAGTCTTGCATTTCCATGTGACGCAGCATCATGACACCACTCAAGAGAAGCGCCGTTGGGTTGGCCAAGTCTTTCCCGGCAATATCCGGAGCTGTTCCGTGAACCTGCGAAGAGAAAGCATCCTCATCCCACTGACCCATCGCTACCCTCCTTCCCCAAAGCCCAGTCTAACGAGCTAAGTCCACGTCGCAATCAAGACCTTACCGATTCAAAGATTGCCACTCCGTTAGCACCGATATTCCCGCTGGGAGTCACACCAAGACCCCCGATCAAACCTGCGCACAGATCGCTGAAAGAAAAACAAAAAGCACACACACACACACACACACACACAAAGAAGAGGATGGGAGAAAACACAATTAGCCTTTGCAGTGGAAGCCATTTGAGAATCCCAAGCTCTGTAGCAGGGAAGGAAAATCAGGTCGCACCAGAGGAGAGAACATTTGGAAGTAGAACCTGCGGACTCATCTCTCACCCACGTGGACCAAAAGCTACTTGCCTAAGGATGTCCCCATACAAATTTGGCATGACGAGGACATCAAACTGAGATGGATCCTGCACCATCTGAAGAAAGAAAAAAGAAAGAACAGGTAACAGTTACTTTTAACGTAGCCAGAACAGTGGCCGCTTACATGAATCATCATACGTTATACACTCACATTCAGACACACGGTGTCCAGGTACATTTCATTGAACTTAATATCTTTACAGTTTTCTGCGGCTTCTCTGCATTTTTTCAGAAACAGGCCATCAGACATTCGCCTGCACCCAAAGAAAAGCAACACAGGTTAGAAAGTCTATGTATGCACGCGGTTTTTACTTTTTTTTATTTACAAGTAGTCTTCAATCACCTGTAGCTAAGCAATTATAAGAGCTTTCTTTTAGCGAGTTAATTTGGAAAAGCGGAGAACGGGGATCGAGTCTTAAACTGAATAAAACCTGCCTGCCAAAAATAAGCCTCCAATACGCAACGTCTCTTTCTCTGACAAAGTGTTGTGGTTAAAATAAAAGCAGTTAGGATTCTGAAAATTGGAATGAGAATTGGAAAGGCCTGGAGTCATTTTATCACCACCTACATAATATTAGCTTTGTGCACAGCCGTAACTTTGCTCCTTTGATTATTCCTGGCATATTCAAAAGCAAAATCAGCAATCCGCTTGCTTGCGTCCTCGGTGATGAGTTTAATGCTCTGCACAACACCCTCCACAATCTGAAAGACACACAAAGGTTAAGCGAGTAGCCAAAAAAAGAAAGAAAGGGGGTTATGAAAATCTTGGAAAAACCAAGTTAAGCGGCGGTTAAAAGTTAATTTCATTTCAGTCTTTTGTTAAATTCAAGCAGCCTGCATAATCTGGGGGCGTGTGGGACGGCTGGAATGAATGTCCACTCAAGCCATGTACCACGTGCTCGATGCCGCTGTATTCGCCTTCCGTGTTCTCTCGTATGGTGACAATGTCCACATCCGTGTAAGGGGTCCTGTAGCCCTCGATTGACACGCAAGGACGGATATTGGCATACAGGTCAAATGTTTTACGGAGCAGCAAATTCATGGACGGGTGGCCAGCAGCTATAGGAGTTTTCAAAGGGCCTGGAAAACAAGCAGAGGCACAAGAGATGTGGGAAAGTCCTTACTGGCAACACAACATTTAGAAACTGGCAGTGAACCAAGCAGCATTTTTTTTTAACACCCTCACTAAAATGTGATTTAAAAAAGACACAAGAAACGGGACCTTCTTGGCGGATTTCTAACCGTTATGTAGCGGAATTCAAGCACGGGCTTATTTCCAGAATGGCAGGAAAACTTAATAGTTCTTCCTTTCCAGCCAAGTTACCTTTTAATCCTATTTTGTTCTTGTCCATAGAGTCTTTGGCATCTTGGGGTATCATCCACTTCCCTCCCGGTCCTTGGATGGCAGTCACGACTCTTTCTTCAAACTGAACAGGGACCTAAACATTTTTTGGGGGAGGAAGGAGCATTATTAACCACCCTCATTATTGTCCTGAGAATTAGGCAATTAAATTGCACTTAAAAAAAATAATATGGCAGAGCCTCAAGCAAGAAAGCGGAATAAGGAATAAAACCGCCGTTTATTCAGAAGGGATAACCAAACCCAAGAAGCCATCCGTGGCCGGGTGTACCTTAGCAGCTGCAAAAATCTCCACCACAGCAGCAGAGATTTCAGGCCCAATACCGTCTCCTGGGATCAACGTTACTGTCGGAGGCTAGAAGAAAAAGAAAAGAAAAAACCCTCATCCACCAGATGTTATGCTTAAAGATGGTTTCGAAGGGAAAAAAACCAGCTGGAGATTATTTAGACTTTAAATGATGATGCCCTCTGATTTCCGTGCATTCGTTGTTCTTTTTTAACTCAATGAAAGGATCACAGCTTTTATTTTCTGGGGCCTCCCTGACCTGCTACCTTTAAAAAAAAACTTTCTTATTAAATAGACATTAAAAACATTGGACACAGTGTGACCATCCTGGTTTGGTCATTTCTATACACATTTTTTTGCATAGCAACAAATATACTTACTACTCGTCAGACGTTGCTATTTCGATCTTATAAACCTGCTACCTGATATACCTTTTTATGGATACAGAATTCAGACACCATCCTTGCAACATGAAACAATTCAGATTATCACGTAAAGGAGTTTGCTTTCTTTGTTTTAAAAGGGGCCCCTCAGGCTGCCCATTCCTGCTGTAAACGATGAAGTAATAAAATTGGTTATCTAAAAATTGACTCTGCCTGGCTGTTACGTGGAATGTGCCAAATTTTTGAAACATTTGGAAGCACAACATTTTACAGAATGCCCAATCCTGAATGTCAAATAGCTGCCTGAAACGTGATCTGAACGGTTTCGAGCATTTTGAGTTTGGAACGGAAAGTTTTGCAATTCATACAGGACAATTTAGCAGTTTCATGCTTGTGATGCTTTGTACACCCCTAGCACTCACCCCTTTAAATATAACGTATTTTCTATGCATTTTCCACACGGCACAGGAAACAGAACTAACTTCTTTTCCTTCCACTCTCCACTGCTTTAAAGCAGTGTTTTTTTTCAAACGTGGCAACTTTTAAGATACGTGGACTTTCTGAACCCCCCCAGCCAGCATGGTCTTATTTTGGTATTCTACAACCCTCTTGTAAAGTATCTTTTAAAAGGAAGGGGGGAAAAAACAACAACAACTAGACTAGTATACTCACATTACTAGCAAAATTTCTGGTCACCTGTTTCTGAATTCTGAAACCCCCAAGAAAACGAAAGACCTATAGCAATGAAAATAAGAATATAATTAATTTTAGCAGCCGGACTAACAGAAAGCATCTGCTGTATTAAATCAACAACGAATTTACAACTAACTAAACAAATTAGCTCAGGAGACGCAGAACCAAGCAGTGGGGTTTGAAAACTGAAGAGGGCAGAGCTATCCCTCCCCTGTCACTCACCTGCAGGGCATTTTGGGCATCGCAGGGCACCATAAAGATAATGCCCCACTCAGTCTTGCAATCTGACTATTATTTTTCTTTGTACTATGGGAAATACCAGGTATTTGGCACTAGTGAAAACTGTCAAGATGTTCCTATGGAAGCCGCTCTTTCAAAACAAGCCGGGTGACCATCATATCATTGAAAAGGGCAATAATTTCATTTTAAATGATGCCCCTGTCTCACCCAAGAGGCGGCTCTAGTATTACCTATCTAGAAGTGATAAAGATAAAACAATGGGGAATATCACGAAAATACAGCGATTCATCATTTTATATTGAATCTATGTGTTTATATATTAATATCTACATATATCTATATCTCACTATGTTTAGATATCGAGATAGATAAGACATTGGCAGTGGTTTGCTCTCCAAGCGTGTTTCAATTTAGTTTCCGAACGTTTCGTTACCAGACCGGGTAACATCATCAGCAGAATTGTCTTGTCCTATTCTCCTTAGCTTATAAATGCCTTGTGTGCCAGTTGGTTGTTACGTAGATAGGTAGGTAGGTAGGTAGAGATATAGATAATAAATAGATAATGATAGATGAAAGATACAGATAATAGATAGATATAAATAGATAGATATAGATGATAGATAGATACGGATGATAGAGATAATTGATAGTAGGGAAAATAGAGATAGATAGATATGAGATGATAGATAGGACATATATAGATAGAAAGATAAGATATTGATGATAGATATATATAGATATAATATAATATATTATATATATTATATATATATATATGAAGATAGATATAAAACAAGTCAGGATAAATAATAATGATAATAATAATAGCCAGTAGACAATGATGAGCCTGTGAATAACAGGAATCCTTTGCCAAAAGAGTGGGGTGACATCTGTCACTCAGCCTCAGTGACACCAGGGGGGACCTTGCAAGCAGTCCTCCTCCCTTTCCCCCTGGCCTACCCCACGGGGTTGTTATGAGGAGGTGTGTGTGTGTGTGGGGGATCAGCCCCAGCAAGAGGTAAGCAGGGCCAGACGAAGGGCAGAGGCTCCCACCTGGCCTGCAAGGGTGCTGGCCTACAACTCCCAGCCACCTCTCGGCCTGCCGCGGGGGCTGCCGGGAGTTGTGATTCGCTCCCTTCGGAAGGGCCGCAGACGGCAATTGGTTCAAGGCAGTTGCCGCACTACATCTCCCAGCAACCCCCGCGCGTCTAAGAAGGGAACGGCCTGCCGGGATTTGTGGTTCCGGCTCCCGCGAGGCGCCAAGGGCGAACCCGTCAAAGGGCGCCCGAGAGGGAGTGACGGAATGCGCCCCACCCCAACAGCCGGGAAGGGAGGGGCGATCCAACTCTCGCGAGGCTTCCCACGGGGCCACCCGGGGGTCCTCCTGAGGGAGAAGCCAAGGTCACCTCAGGGCCCGCCTCACCTTCGGAACCCAGGAAGACGTAGCCATGGCGAAGGGAGCGGAGGCGGCAGCGCCGACCCTTTCAACTCCTCGGCGGCTCGGCCCGGCTTGTCGGTCACGCCGCGGGTCTGAAGGGAAAGAATCGGCCGCGGCCTCCGAGCCGGCGCTGCGCTGGGGATGCGCCGGCCAATCAGCGCCCGCGGGCTACCCCGGGCTGGCAGCGGATTGGTGGGAGGCGAGGAGGCCTACGCCCTGTCCCACCTCCGCGGCGACCGGGGAGGAGACTTTCCTGATTGGTCTGCGCAGCACCTAAAGCTGTTGAGGGCGGGACTATGCAAAGGACTAGAACTCACCACGTGACCTCGCCTGAATTCATGCTCTCCATGTGCGAATGGAGGAGAATAAGGACAAGAGCGAATAGAATAGAACAGAATTAGAAATAGAAATAGAATTAGAATAAAGGTAGAAGGGACTTTGGAGGTCATCTGGTCCAGGGGTCTCCAACCTTGGCAACTTTAAGACCTGTGGACTTCAACTCCCAGAATTCTGGGAATTTAGAATAGAATAGAATTCTTTATTGGCCAAGTGTGATTGAACACACAAGGATTCTGTCTTTGGTGCATGTGCTCTCAGTGTACATAAAAATACAAGATAAATTTGTCAAGAATGAGAAGGTGCAACACATAATGATACTCATAGGGTACAAATAAGCAGTCAGGAAACAATATCAATAAAAGTCCTAAGGATACAAGCAACAAGTTACAGTCCTGCAGTCGTAAGTGGGAGGAGATGGTGATAGGAATAATGAGAAGACTATTAGTAACAGTAATGCAGTCTTAGTAAGTAGTTTGACAGTGGTGAGGGAATTATTTGTTTAGCAGAGTGATGGTTGGTTAGGTTGGTTTTTGGGCCAAAGATTATTGCTAAGGAAACTTAGCAAAATCTTATTGCTAAGAAACTAGGCCCCAATGAGTCCTAGTTTAGTTCAGGTCTCATTGACAGCACTGACACCACCTTGCCACCTTGCAGCGCCCTCTATCGGGGAGGGCAAAAATCAACGCCGCTCCTCTCTGACGGTTCCACCTAGAGCCATGTGGGCGATACCAATATAGATGCGGAGGGGGGGGTCACCTCTGCGATGCCATCCTTTTTTCCAGGATGCTCTCTTCGTCTTTGGGACAGACGCTCCTCGCTCGTCCCCTCTCACTTTTTCGGATTCACCTGCAGAGCTGGCACGTTTGCTCCCAACACACATAACACCGGACCCGGAGGGTATAATTCCCCCCCCCCACGTTTCCCCAATATAAATATTCGCCCTCACTCACCTCCTCAGGAGACGAAATCGAGGGGAGAAGGGAAGGGGGAAGGAAAAAAAACACAGCCCCCTAAAGCCAGCCTTCAAAGTGCCCTTACGCTGCGGCGCGGCGTCAAGCGCGCGCGTAGGAGTGCGTCCTACGTCATCGCGCCGCCAGCTGACTCCCTCTTTCTCCCTCCCTCCCTCTCTCTCTCTCTCTCTGTCTCCGCGAAGGCCACACCCCCCGGAAGTGATGCAGGAGGCTGAGCCCGAGTGGGCGCTCTGGTCGCTGAAAGGGAGAGCTGGTGGCGGTGAGGAGGGTAAGCGAATTTGGACCTTCTCTCTTCCCGTCCGGGTCGGGGTTGGGCAACCGAATGCCCCGTTCGCCACCATTCCCTCCCCCCCGCCACTCCTCACCCCTCCCTCTTTTTCTCCTCAGCAACGGCCAGCTCGCTCCTCACCTTTCTGTCAGGAGTGGGGGGGGGTTTCTTTTGGGGCGACCCCAGCTGACAGGAGCAGAGGGGGGGTCACTTTT
>JANHFT010008292.1:14224-33891 GCA_032467955.1 Pseudoxenodon macrops | reverse complement strand
AGGACTGTAACTTGTTGCTTGTATCCTATGACTTCTTATTGATATTGTTTCCTGATTGCTTATTTGTACCCTCTGACTATCATTACATGTTGTACCTTATGATTCTCGACAAATGTATCCTATTCTATCTATCTGATGCAAAGAAAGGATGCATCAACTAAAAAACAGGCTGGGTTGGAAAAAGAGGATTTTAAAATCTGAGATAGTTTTTACGTACAGGTGGGCCTTGACTCACAAATCATTTAGTTCAAAGTTACAACAGCACTGGAAAATGTGACTTGCGACTATTTTTCACACTGATGAATGCTGCAACATCATCCCCATAGTCACGTGGTCAAAATTCAGAGAGTTGGCAACCGATTCACATTTATGACGGTTGCAATGTCCTGGGATCATGTTTTGCGACCTTCTGACAAGCAAAGTCAACGGATAAACCAAATTCACTTAACAACTGAAACAACTGCCATGATTCACTTAACAACTGTGGCAAGGGAGGTCGTAAAATGGGGCAAAACTCACTTAGCACATTTTGTGGTCGTAAGTGAAGGACTACCTGTGTTTAACCAACATTCTACTTGATTTTCTTATATACTACAACTCACACCATCCAAACACTGAACACTAAAATCTAAAATCTGATTTTCTGGAAAACAACTTAGAAAATGGTTATCCTTGCAGAACTGTCTAGGTGAATTCAATCAATCAATCAATGATCGATCAACTGATCGATCAATCAAAATAGAGCTGGAAGCAGGATACCCCATAGCATCTCAGACAAATGGCTGTCAATCCCTTCTTAAAAGCTTCCAGTGATGAAGCACCTATAACTTTTGAAGGCAAGATGTTCCACTGGTTAATTGTCCTTACTGTTGGGAAGTTTCTCCTTAATTCCAGGTTGCTTCTCTCCTTGATTACTTCCCATCCATTGACTGCTTCCTTGAACTTATCCTTTTTGAAAAGGAAACAGCATGTCACCCGGCAGAACTGCAGAATTTAGGCCAGAGGGAAGGAGGTGGCAAATACAGGCTGCAGTTGTGTATAACGTCATGCTACAGCTTGACTGTTTTGTAGTTTCTAAATATACACTTCCTGTTCTTGAACAGCAGTGGACAACATCTGAATTTTCAACGGCTGCCCTATTCTACAGGCAGTTTGTTGGGTAATAACATCTGACAGTCAAGTAGATCGCTCATAAGTAGTCAGGCTCTATTAAGAAAGCATCAAATCTATACCCATCCTAACTATTTGCACCACTAAAAAAACAAAGGGCCACAAATAATCAACAATTCGAACTGAAAAGGCAATTTCCTGTGTTCTTCGTGGCTAATGATGGCTTATCCTGGACCTAGAACATCTGGAATTTTCTTTACCTCATTTGCTTTCAGCATTGGTGATATTCATCTCCGTAGCTTTTAGCATGATACAAAGTCTTTTACATACATTTTTTTCCCTCCAAGAAACGTCACTTACGACCAGGAAAATGCGTAGGGCAGGATAGGACAAGCCTTATAAAAATTTAAGCATTAACTAAAACCTCCATTGAATCATATCTCAACTCCTAATGATGATATCACGATGTTCTCTTTGGAAGATATACCGTATTTTTCGGCATATAAGACACATTTTTTCCCTCCCTAAAAGAGTGTGAAAACTTGGGTGCGTCTTATACACCAAATGTAGCTCCGCCCAGCCACCCCCACCCTTTGGCTTCTGCCTCCCAGCAATTTGTCTCCTTGCAGCAAACAGCGCAGAGTCTGATCAACATCAGCTGATTCAGACTGCAGGCAGGCTATGGCAATCCCTGCAGCCTGAAATTATTAGCTGCTTGTGCTAATCAGGCTGTGCTAAAACTGAAAATGAAACTAAAACTGCAAGGAGGCAAATTGCTGGGACATAGAGGCAGATTTTTATTTTCTTGTGCTAATCAGGCTATGCGGAAACTGGTTGTTGTTTGCTGCAAGGAGGTAAATCAATAACTATAAATATCTTTAGAATGTTCAAATTATTAGACTTATTTTTTAAAGACTTTTATTATTGTTCTAGATAACTTAACAAAATGAAGAAGGTTTTTAAAATAAATGCTTCATCTGAACAGGCCCAGTACTATTGTATCTTCTTTTAAATAACAGAGAATAACGTATACTTTCAGAAAGCCACATCAATTTTAACAGCATCTGTACAAGTGTAGTCTGAAATGTAACAGTGTCCTGTTGTAGAATTAAGATAAGGCAGCTGAGTTAGATCCTGACTTAGCCATGTTTGGAGTAGATCTATTTAAATAATTGGGAGGAGTTAGTGTGACTACATTTAAGAAAACTTCCGGCATTAATATATGTACATTTCTCCAATTCTTTGCTATTTCTATGGGTCAGGCACACATGCACAGAAATACACAGCAAACAGTGTATATCATCTGTACTGTTTGCTGTTTGATGGGAGGCAAATTGCTGCGAGGCGGAGACAGATTTTTTTTCTTGTTTTCCTCCCCAAAAGCTAGGTGTGTCTTATACTTCAGATCTTACACTCTAAAAAATACAGTATGTCTATATTCTCTCAACCTAATATATCTTGCAGATTTGTTATCAGGATTGAATTGAGATAAACACATGGAGACAACACAACTATAATTATAATCATTGCGATTTTGAATTAATTTTAATTAGATATCTATTATCAAAAGTATATAAAACTGGTTAAGGCACCAGGCTAGAAGCACCCAGACTGTGGTCACTCTGTTCAGTCAGTCTGTCTCAGCCCACTTCCCCTCACCTCATAGGGTTATTGTTATGGGGAAAATAGGAGGAGGTAGTATTGTGTTTTTTTTCATACTGAGTTATTTGTAAAAATAATAAAGGCAAGATATAAATTAACAAATAAAATATCTATAAGAAAATGAGAAACTTTTTATGTGACTGTTTTTTTTTAATGCAATTACTTTTATGTTTATTATTGGATAATATTCAAATTCAGTCATGGTTAGAGTAGATAGACAAAAAAGAGTTTTGATTACTTATTATTGACACTTATAAGTTTAATGTAGATATTGATTAAGTCAGTTTTATGGAAAATACAGTATTTTCTTGCAATATATGAAATACAGTAACAAAAAAGTAAGGTGTAATTAAAAAGTTAAAATGAATCATTAAAAAAACATTCTAATCAGCTCAAAGTTGGCACAATCGTTCATCCTTCCGAGGTCGGTAAAATGAGGACTCAGATTGTTGAGGACAATATGCTGACATTGTAAACCACACAAGAGAGTGCTGTAAAGCACTATAGAACAGTATATAAGTTTAAATGTTAAGTGCTATTGCTAAAAAAAAATCAAATGTCTTAAAATTAAATTATAACCAAATGAACAGAATTATGAGCTGCCAAAGAATAATCACCCCTGAATTCAGTAGGTCATACTTGCTAACAGACATGTTTATGATTGCACTGTAAATAAAATAACATTTAAAATAAATAGTGAAGTGAAAATTCAGTGCCTGATGCATGGACTGCTATTTCTCAGACTCGTAGAGCTGATTTAAGTATTATTATAACCTCTATCGAGGATTAAAGGTCTGACTACAAAGAAAGAGTTTTCTGAAATTAACTTTGGGAACAAAACTTCAACTAATGTCATCAGAGGTTTTCTTCTGTTTATCTAACAGTCAGCATAAGTAATTGGATCCATTTCATCACATCTAAGCTTGTTCTTTGTGTGACAGATAAAAATGAACATATTATCTCCAGATATTTTACTTCCACATTCAATTAAAACAAATGAAAGCAAGGTTTAAGTACTTTATACAAAAGTCATTTTGCTTTGATAAGTTTTTGAAGGCAGTAATAAATCTACCAAGACTTTGTTTCTGTCAGATATCACATGATTTTAGTGTGAATATTTTGAAAACAGTCTTATATGTCTCAAGCCATAAAGTTTATTTATAACTACTAAAAGCAATCAAAGTAGAAACAATAGTGTCCAACAACATTAAATCATGTTAATTCTTCTTGACTTTCATGGGAGCAATTAAAACCCATGCTTAATTCCCTGACTGAAATCAACAGGACGTGAAAGTATTCAACAATGATTGGATTATATCCCTAGGCCCAACAAGAGATTTGTTTAATACTTGCAACAGCTAGCTATGTTAACTTGTTTTTCTTTAAATAATTATAAGACTAGGACCTCTTACTGGGAAATGAAGTCTATCTCTTCAACGCCCTTACTGTGATCAAAATGGGAACTTTCCCTTTACACAACAGGATCTAGAATCCTTTCTGTAGATTTTGTGTTTTTTTTGCTCCATGCCACACAGAATTGCTTTTAGTGAGATTGGCAGCTATATAAATTTGATTATAATTGGATTATTATAAATAATCAAATAATTATAAATCAATAAATTTAGTATATGATTTGTGTTATATAAATCAGATAAAATTACTCAAGCTGTACAAAAAGTTTGTGTTGTATGTTACTAAGCACTGTCTAATGGTAAAACTTTAATTTTAGTCTATATATTAAAACCTGCAAATCTCAGTTCTAAAATAATTACATATCTGGCTATTTATACAGATTAACATTTTAACCATTTTTAAGGTTTGTCTGGGGGGGGAAACCAAGAACAGTGTTGAACCATCGAATAAACGAAGCCCATGTAGGAAATGTTAAAAATAACAAAACAAGTAAGTCAAATACAACTAAACAAACAAATTAAATGTTTGGAACATGAATATAAACACAGAAATGTTTTCAAAGTTGATTAATTATATGTGTCTGAGAAGAAACTGTTGACTTAGGGGTCACGCTGGAGCTTTTGAAGCTTTCTCTGTGAATCCCCAGAGCTAACTTCAAAATTCGTACTGATGGGGTTTCCTTTTCCCATTAGAGAAATGTATAGATAAAAGTGCACATACTTAATATTACAGGAATTTCATTATTAGAGGAAAGAAGGCAAACAAAGGAAAAGAATGTGCTATTAAATCTCAATGAGCAGAGTATTTGCGGTGGAGAAAATTAAGATCTTCCTGTTATTTGAAATGAAAAATAATAGATAGATTTTCTGCATGATCTGTCCTAACATGATCTTACAGGTTTTCCAAGGGTCTATTCATCACCACCATAACTACTGTCCACATTGCTACTGTCATTCTCTTGCTCTTTTTCCTTCTACCTTTCTAAGTATTAAAAGCCTTTTCCAGAGAGCTGGGTCTTTGCATAATGTGTTGGAAGTAGGATAATGTGATTCAGGTCATTTGTGCCTCAAATAAGAATTCTGGGTTGATTTTTTTGGATGATACTTTTTTTTTCTTGGCTATCTGTTCAATTTTATTTCACACACACACACACACTCACATAACACAAACCCGTACATATGTATATGTTTAGGGGATAAACAAGGGCAGTTTTAAGATTTTTATATCCATATTTCTCAGTGAGCCTCTATGATCTGCTATTTTAGGAATTCTTCTAAAACATGCTATACTGATGAAAGCGAGCGAGAAAGGAAGCTAAGAATCTTTTTTAAATGGACTGTAGGAAAAGATGATAAAGAAGTTAAAATGCAAACAGCATTTAAGAAGACGTAAAGCTAAAATGGTAGAGATTAAGTGATTAAATTGAAGTGAAAGGAAAGCATCCACTATCACAGTTTAGCAGTCACCATGACTGACTTAGCTATACATCAGAACATAACATAGTGTTAGAATAGCAAAACCCTAGAGTTTCTACTATGATAAGTCAAGGAGAAAAATTTCTGATCTGAAAAGAGAAACTGCATAAGCCCATTCTGGGGGGAAAAATATCTTATCAATGCAATACACATCAAACTAATACAGTATTTCTAAATAATTTCTGTGTCAACTTTTTTAACTCACAGGAACTTTTCTGCCTCACATCAAGATAAGTACGTTTCTTGATTCTAAATCCTCCTCCATTATTTATATACAATATGTTTTAAACAGTACAAACAATTTAACAGAAAATCTACCATCCTGATTTATGGCAGCTTCACACCTTGCAACAATACTGTATGATAGGTAAATTTTACTAGATTATTTTTGCAGGCAAAAAGGAGAAGGGTCAGAATGATTAGTTTTCCTAATATTACACAAGTAGATAGCATCAAAAGTTAGGCCTGTCACGCATCACTCCTCCTCTAAACAATCTATATAAAGGATCCCTCATGATAAATTAAAAGTAAAAAAATGATTAGTCATACAACTAGTTTCAATACTGATAGTACAGAATTGTATGCTAAGTATAATATGAAAGAGAAAGTAGAACACATATTTG
Source organism: Pseudoxenodon macrops (assembly GCA_032467955.1). Taxonomy (NCBI): domain Eukaryota; kingdom Metazoa; phylum Chordata; class Lepidosauria; order Squamata; family Pseudoxenodontidae; genus Pseudoxenodon; species Pseudoxenodon macrops. Next base: position 27,608 of record JANHFT010008292.1, on the reverse strand, counting down.
TAAAATAGTAGAGAAGAATTTATAGGACTCATAATAAATAAAGTAAGACTGCAGCACTAATATAGAAATCAAATTTCAGCAGTGATTTGTATAGCGGTATAACAGATAAGATAAAGTTGTTGCATTTAAGCAACTCGGTTATCCAAAATGTTCATTTGGGTATGTGTTACATTATTAAATAATGAACCACTATAGAATAAAAACTGCAATGAAAAGTAGACAGAAACACAAAAACGAAATAGAAAGCAAAGAATTTAAGTAGAATGATTTATCTTAGCAAAATACATTAATTAGGAAGTGATTTTTATACATTAATTAGGAAGTGTGTATACATTACATTCCCATCAAATTTATGGACAATCTATCCATTAATTCCAGTGAAAGTAAATAAGTTTTAATTCACATCCTCTGGATTGATTTTGTTGTTGTTGTTCAGGTAGAGTTTGTAATGTGAGTAACTATAATGAAAGAAATTAATTCTGAAAGAAGTTGCTTCATATTGTGTTGCTGTTTATGACTTAACAAGATGTAAGGAAGCGTCATTTATGGTTAAAGAGTTTTAACTGCTTCACTCCACTATTATTTTCTTCCTGACTTCTAAACAGACTTCAATAAAATAACATAAGAGGGAATTTGTACAAAACCGATTACTTAGCTGAGAGGCTAAGAGTGGCTTTTTATGATGAAGACCCAGTGATAATGTTTCTCAAATTATACAGAGAATGGCATGTGGCTAACTTACACACCTGAGTTTGATCAGATTTAATGCAGATAAAAACTAAATTTACTCCTTTCCCCCATTTTCAAAAGGAATTTCAGATGAATACACAAATTAGGGCCAGCCCTACAAAACCAAAGCTCATGAATTACAGAAGTGGCAATAAATCTACTGCCACCAGAAATAAACACTCCATTTAGGAAACTTGAGCTCACAGGAATTTAGGAGGCTTAGAAAGAAGTTACATTAAAGCACAGGAAAGCACACCAATATTCAGTAAAAGGGGAAAAATACCACATCTTTGATTGATAAACAGGTTACAATTCAATGTGTACTTACAGACGTAATAATTATAAGGCAACTATGAAACTCCAATTGAATTTTTCAGATTTGAAGAGTTGTAACAAACAGCTTCTCGTAATAATTTTTTTAAGAATATCATTTACAAATGTTGTCATTGCCAGTTTTTTTTAAAAATTCAAAAATAAAATATCTCTGCCTAATCTCAAATAAGACAGTTGCCTACATATGAGATCAATACTCAGCCTCTCATCCAATGGGGACGCAGAAAAGCATTAGCTACTGCTTAGAACTAGGTGTCAGAGAATGTTTTAATGTTTCAAATATTGATAGTTATATGTTTGGTAGAATTTATTTATTTACACAGTAAGATTATATCCAGAATATGATTTGGGAAGGAGAGACGGAGGGAGGGAGGAAGAAAGGAAGGAAGGAAAGGCTGTAGGAGGAACACTTCAAAGAGAAAGCAATAGGTAGGAGAAGCGTTATGAGCCTTTTCCATTGCAACTGCTTCAGTGCTTTGCAGTTGTTTAGAAGTGATCTGGGTTCTCAGGCTGCTACTGAACTGAACATCTATTTTCTCAGTTAATTTTGGAGTGAAAGCAGGGGTGGGTTCTAACTTACTTTGCCGCCGGTTCTCTGCCTCCCGCACTGCATGACCGCGCCTTGTGGCCATGCCTCGGGGCCGCGCACGCACTTCGCTCGTGCATGTGCAGTACAAAAAAATTCCCCTCCCCCAAAAACAGCCAAAAACAAGATGGCGACGCATGTGCAGTGCCAGAAACCCAGCTTCTGTGCATGCACAGAAGGAAAAAAAACTGGAAAAATTAAAAAACAAAAAACAAAAAAAGATGATGGCGTCCACAGACCAGAACCAGTTCCATGACGTAACCAGCGGCTTACTACCTACTCTATAGAATCAGCCCAAATGGGTAGGAGCGTACCTCTGAGTGGGAGGAATTAGATTGGTGGAAGTGTGATGAACAAATGTTAAAATATGTGTTTGTTTTTGAATATTGCTCAGCTTTGACTATAAACATGATTAGCCCATAAGGTCTAACTGGATGCAGCCAAGACTCCTTTGTCTCTGTATCAGAGATCTTTAAAGACAAGACCGAAGTAAAAACAGAACAAACAAAGGTACTCATCATATGGGAGTCATTATGTGAGAACTATTGCCCTTTCATAAAAACATTCTGGTGGCCCAGGCTCTCAAGAAAAGCAAAGATTAGCTAATCTCAATTTATATTAATATGATATAACATATGATAATCTTTTGAAATGAGTATCTTCCTATCATACTTTTTCTTAATACGAATGAAATAACAATGCAAAACGTAGCAGTCTATATGTTTGTGTGAAATTTTGTTTTCTTATCATAAATATACTTCATAGGCATCTGCAAAAAGGAAGCAGATAAATAGCATTTTGTGTTAAGCCTCTTTATAAATAATAAATTTTACAACTGGTCTGGTAATAATCATTAAAATAGCTTTTAAAATATATAAAAATTGCATGATTTTTGCTAGTGCTATAAACAGCAGAGGTTTCTAAAACGGATTGATATGACCATTGTGATACACCTTTTGTTTGCATTATAATCACATTGCTATTTCCAAATATTTTTTCCTGTGCAAAATATGGGAAACATGTTGAACATCTAATGCTACAAGAAACACACCAAACATACACATATATGTACAGATATACCTCTACACAATATCAATGTACTTATCACATATTTACCTCTTGAAAAATATTATGCAATATGATCCTTTTCTCCACTGCAACCTATTAGTTTAACAATCCTTCCTTACTAAAAAAAAAACCAATTTTGCTTAACAAGTAAGGTCCACATCTTAGCACCAGAAATGTCCATACCTTCACCACTGCCACAATAAATGCTTCAGCAGCTCTTTATTTTATCTGTGCAGTGGTCATTACATAGCAAGGGTTTTCTTAAATGCATGGATGCTGACCTGATCCCCTCTAGATGTGATATACTTCAGTCCATATGAAATCCCACTCAACACAACTGAATTGTGGCAGGTTAGCAAAACTGTCTTTACAATGCTGAACAGCAACAGCAGACAATAATAGAATTTAACTGGAAAAACTATGATGGAAAACCAGACAATTTACTAAGGAGATCTACGACATTTCTTTTTAAAAAGGTAAATAAAACTCACGTCTATTTTATAAAACAGAGTGAATGGGATTAAGTGACTGCATAATCCCTTTGGATTCAATATTTAGGACAAGATTTTGCCCTCAGGCTGTGTTGCTGACATCACTGGGCAGAACTTGGCTTCAAGTGACACTACACACCCTACCCATTCATCAAATATTGTGCAAGTCCAAGAAGTTGTTTACATGAAACTTCAAATATTTTAACTGTTTGCTAACTTATATAACTGTGATATATATAATATTTTCTGCAGGTCTTGTAACCTAAAAAAAAAAGCAAGCCACTTTGTAAATATCATGTAAAGAATGATATTTAAACATTTGTATCTATGCTTAATAGGAAATAATACTGAAAGTTCTTAAATTAAAATCCTATTAACAATAGCAAATCTTATGGCAAATTACAAGATAACATGTCATTGTATGTAATAAAATCTACCTTCCAAATATAACATCTGGGTCAAAATTGAATCCTAGCAGCAAGTGAAATACGGTAGGTTCTGCACTAAATTTTTTACTTAAGAAGAGAATGCCTCAGGTTAGCGGGTAAATGTCTTCAGAGGAAGCTGCTGCAAAGCGCCTTAAGGTAATTATGTTATACACTGGAGGAAGCCCATATTATTAGTCTATTATTTTATCTTGTATTCTTACTGGTATCCCAGCTATAAGATTAACTGTAATTCTGAAGAAAACATTCTGTGAAAATTGCCACAGTCACTACTTCCAGAAAATACTGCCTGCAAAATTCTCCTGTAGTCATGCTGTTATGATTGTGATCTGGATGAAGATCTTTTTCAAAAAGTCGGAAGGGTAAAAGAGAGAGGAATGAGTGAGGAAGAGGTAAGTAGGGAACTAATTTTCATTTAGTGGCTGGAGATCAAACCAAATTTTATCCAGCTCTACCATCCCTTTGAATCTCTCCCAGGCTACTGTCCTGAATATAAGTCTTAGCATGACAGAGGACCTTTTTCGGTAATTTATGGCTGAAGGCCAAAGGAAATAATTTCAGCAACTGTCAGGACCAAACAAGAAACTGAAAGCTGAACTACCTATGCTAGGAAGACAATGGCTGTTTATTTGCTACAATTAACTGTTTCTTTTCTTGTCTTTCCCATTTAGTGTTATTTTTGCTTCATGTTCTACTTTGACAGGAACTTATATATATTTATACAAAGGACCACATATTTAGACAAAAAATTAGATACACTTAATATTCACTAAAATCAGCAGGATACAAGTAAATTATGATCGAACTTTTCCACTGATATCAGTGGGAACGGCGTGCCAATAAATTGACTTGAATACAATCTCTATGATTTATGTCTTGAACCAACATTTTCCTCTTGACAAAGGATAGAGACCAACACTAATGGAATAAATGTTGATGTGAGAGATAAGAAGGTTGGTGGTAAGTCACTTGAAAGATTACTTCAGAAATGGCAACTTAGTCCAGGTGCTGAGAGATCTGGAAAAAAAAGTTCTACTAAGAGGTTCTGCCTTAACTAATTATGAGTGAGGCTGGGAGATTCCTATTACAATTTGCAATATTTTTTATTTACCCCGGACTAACATGAAAGACCTTACTGAAATCCAGATTATTCTTTGAAATCCATATTTCCTTGAAATCTACTTAATGTTTGCCATTAAATCAGGCTTGGCAGTCCTTTATGAATTAAATCATGAGATGAAAATGAAGAACTACTACTACTTCTTCTCCTCCTCCTCTTTCTCCATCATCATCATCATCATCATCATCATCACTAGAAGGAACCTTGGAGGTTTTCTAGTCCAGCCTCCTGTTCAAGCAAGAGACTCTAAAGTCTAAACCATTTCAGACAAATGGATGTCCAGTCTCTTTGTCAGCCCTGGAAGCCATCTTTACTGTTGGAGCTTCAGGGCTTCCACATTTAGTGCCTGGGAAAACAGGAGAGGGGATTGCAAAGAGTGGAGGAGGATTAGCCATAAAAAAACATTCCTTTCTCTGAGAGTCAAGGACTCTTTTCCTTCTTCCATTTCATTTCCTGTCTGATCCATTCTGATCAAACACGAGGTGTTATTCTTCAACCATCTTTCTTCTAAGAGCATAATTAATTATCTAGTGTTTTTCTTCAAACTACGCAAAAGAATGCAATTTTATATTTGTTTATATTTGTTTACATTTTTTAATTGTTAATGTATCTATACACTACAGCCATTTTTAAAGATTTCAGGTTTGGTATCAAGATAACAGTTGATCAAATAAGTATGCCTTCTCTCGGGCAGGTAGTCAAACAGGATATCTTCCTAATATTACTTCCTTCCCCGGGGATAAAGGAATGCCTCTGGTCTTTTTTTGTTTTTGTAATAGCAATAGCACTTAGACTTATATACCGCTTCCAGTATTTCCCTCAAGGACCTCTCCATGGGGTTCTTTACAATAGAGTCTTCTACAGTGTTAGTTCTGCTACTTCTCAGTTATATTCCCGATCTTCAAGGTTAATGAGGACCTCCTTTGAGGTGTTGGGAGCTAGGATCCAAGGAGTAATTAATACTGAGTGAGGAATGTTTCCATCACCTCTGAAGTAAATGGTGATACATTTCAGACTCAAGAATTCTTCATATGAACTAATTATCTTGCAAAAGTGTAGACATATCTATACTTTCTTTTCCCCTGTTTTTGGAAAGGTGGTAAAAGAAGTGGTGGTACTACAACTGCAAAGGTTCAGCATGGAAACTGCACTGATTGTTTGTGAACAACTTCTGGAAAGTCTGGAATTGAACGAGTATAATCTTTCTAGTCCTCCTTGATATCCTAGTGGTTTTTGATACCATTGAACATTGTATTTATCTGAGCAGTTTCTGAGAGATTGGATAAAGGAATACTGTTTTGCAGTGGTTCTTCTCTTTTCTACAGTGAGATATAATGCTGGAAGAAGAGAGATCTAGCAAGAATTCTCTACTTTGTGCAGTTCCTCAAAGGTCACCCCTGTGTCCATCTATATGAAACCACTGGAGAAATCATCTGCCACCACTGGAAAATGGCTAGGGAAGTGACCTGCAGTTGGGCCTGTGAAGTGATGTTTTGCCTTTTTGATGGCGGATATGGTTCCTCCTGCCTTGAGAGAGGCAATGCAATGGCCTCTTCTCCAGAGGCTATCCTTGGACTCCATATTTTTTTCTAGCTATGGAACAGTCTCCAACCATCCAAGTTGGGGAAAGCTATTGAAAAGGTGATTGGTCTGCAGTTGATGAAAACATTGGAGGAAATGAATTATCTACACCAATTTCAGTTGGTTTTCCAGGCTGGGATTTTCTGAGACAGCTTGGTTACTTGTAGACGACCTGTTGTAGAACCATGATGATGGTGATGCAACCATCCTTGTGCTGCTTGAACTCTTGGCAGCTTTTGATACCTTTGACTAAAGTATCTTTCTGAGTCAGCTCCGCAGGTTGGGAATTGAGGGCACCGATTTGGGGTAGTTTGTTGTCCTTTTCTGGACAACAAACTGGTTGGGAAGAGAGATTGCTTCCTAGACCTGTTCTTTGTGAAGTCCTTCAGAGTTCCCTCCATCCTCCTTTTTAACACATACATGAAAATTCTGGATTAGATCATCTACCAGTTTGGGGTTGGGTATCATCATTACATGATAATACCTAATTATATCATTCAAACCTGTCCCATCCAAGTGAGGCTATCAAGGTTTTTCCATAGTGTCTGGAGGCTGTGCAGGTTTGGAAGAAACCTTTTAATCTTCCTAATTTGGGTTACTTGAGGGACCACATCTTTCCCATAGTATCTTCTTACACAATTCAATCTTGACGGATTCATGCAAAATTAAATTACACTATGCGTCAATTACGTCTATCAATTACATCTATCAGTAGCCTGGAAATGTGACTTCTCTGTAAAAGCATCTACCTTCTGGAATGAGGTTCCCGAAGACCTGAACTGCCCCTACCCTAATGGTGTTTTCAAGGGATCTGAAGATTCTATTAGAATGAGTGGGTTGCTTTCCTTTATCCTGTCTACTTTTGTCATCCATGTCATCTTTACTCTCCATATTCCTTGGACTTATTTTAAAAGCAATCTGTAAAATTTATTGTTAGCACAATAATAAAGAAAGTTGTAAATTGTTTTTCTATTCAAAGACTGTTTCTTTTTTTTTTGATGATTCCTAAAATGCCCTAAATTAAAAAAAATGTTCTTGCATTTAAGCATACACAGATCAAACAAAATTTTCTTTGGATACAAACTTATTTCTGATTTTATGCAGGTGCACTAGTTCTTGAAATCCAAACATAGCTAAAGGATAGCTAAATGAAACATTGCCATTTATTATTATGAAAATAGCTGAATTTGCTACTGGAAAACAACACATTGTCCATTTGTAACTGAGATAGAAAACATATATTTACCCTTAATATGGCCAGAAATCCAATATGGCAACAGAAATCCAATTGTTGATCTATGTGAGAACATCAGTACACCAACACTATATTTTACTACATAATCAAATGTAAGTAGAACATAAGTTCTAAGTTAGCGAGCAACTAAATTCCTTACACTCAAATTGTTATATTATAAAAATAGACAGTAAAAGTCAAGCCAAGAGTAAACAGGGACACAACACAACTCTTCTGCATTATTTATTGGCATTGGCACTGAACAGTAAGTCTTTGAGACCCTTTCACATCAGCTTCCTAGCCATTGTCAAAAATAAAAGAAAGGGGATGGATGGATGATTGGTGGTACTGAGAGATCCCTGACTTACGTGTGATCTCATCACAAAACTAAAACTCTTGGCGTTGTATTCCCTTCTCAGGCTTCACTTTGGCTGCTTGGCAGGGGTAAGCTGGCAACTATACAGCAGTTCTTTCATGAATGCAAGTTTGTGTTCCCATACACTCCCTGTTTTCATCACGGCTGTTTGAATTGTGATTTTACCAAATTGTCCCAATAAATATTTAAACTCATAAAGTTCCACCATACAGTACTTGGAAAGACTGTGTGTCCAACATTAAACAAAGAGAAAACATACTGTTTGCTCAGTAAGAAGTTTGTGTCTAATGTGTTACACATTCTACAACACAAACAAGGTGGTAGTAGATAATTTAAAAGATCTACTACCTCCATTGCTCCATTACCTGATTCATGATTGGGGAGCATTCTTTATAATAATTTGATCTGTGGGCCATATGATATGCATGGATGTTCCTAATACTAAACTAACAGTGAAATAATCTATTATATTGGTAATACTGTTAGTCTTATTAGATTGTTACAAAGTTTACTCTGCAATATGTAAAGAATTTTAAATATTAGGAATGAACATAAATATTAAATATGATTAAAATAGGTAAGCAAGAGATGTTGTCCAAAGAATGGATGACAGTTACTACTGAATGCAAGAGAAGAATAAAAGTATTTAATATGCCTCCCTCTGAAGCAGACCCAGTGAAGCCTAGTTATCCATTTCTCTTTAGAGCACTGGAAATTTAAGATTAGTTCTAGGAAGGATTAAATTTTCATTGGAAAAACCATAAGGAATTTTCCCTTTCATAATTAACTTTCTTTGTTTTCATAATGTCATAAATGTATAAGTGACATATTTGAAAAAGGAGTGGTATATATTGTGGCTTTCTGAAAAGAAAAATATTCAGGGTTGTTTTGCACTATATTCTGAAAACAATGAATTTAAACTCATTTTATTTTGTTCCATAGGCAAGTAATCCAATTTTCTTCATACTAACTGAAAAATAAATCCCAAGATATGAGATCATTTAGTCAACACTGATATAGTACACCTCAGAATATGTTTGTTTGTAGTGTGTGTGTGTGTGTATACAATATATATATATATATAAAATCTCTTCTTACCCGTAGACGTGATAAATGCTTGAGTCCTCTACCAGACACTATCTCAAGTTGTGAGAGCAGCTTCCTCTTCACTATATTGACATGAGGAATAATTAGTTGGTCTTCTATCCATCCATACTTCCATCATATATTTGATATATCCTTTATGCTTATGTCTACTCTTGTAGTAGCATTTCCTTGACTCCAGGTCCCCTTGTCTTGTCTATGTTAGTTCCAGTAGCACACTTATCATCAGATTGTCCCTGGTTCTCAACATCTGGGGTAGACTTGTTAATCCTAGTGACGGCTGAAATGGCATTACCTTCTTGATTTGTGTCACTGTCATATTTGAGGTAGGCATGTGGAGTGTTAGAGGACCTTTGCCCAAGGACCCTAGGTAGATACCAACTGGGAATAGAACATCCCACATTGAAGGCGATGCTCTAACCACGATATCCAGCCACTATATATACTCCATTCCAGATGGAGTACGAGAGATCCATGTTCAGAATTTAATATTTCCAGTTAAAAGCGGCTACTCAAAGTCAGGTAAGTTGTACTGAGTGCTGAAGGAAAGGCATTATTTCTCAGGGCTCAGACTCACAGCCTGCATGCCACTGCAGAAATGTGTTTTGCTAATTGTTTTTGAGAGATGTGTCCTTTTAACCTTCTCCATGTCATCCCCAATACACTGCTAAGGCAGCCTAGAGCCATCCTTAATAGTAGTAATCTAAGCCGACACTAGGACAAGCTTGGAGATGAGCTAGTCAGAGACAGTGATCTGCCAGACTACTAAAAATGCTCCCTCTTCATTGGATTGCCAGGCATTGTACCTCCTTGGGCATTTTTGGCTACAAAAAGGGTCTTTTTTTCTTTACGATAGAATAACTCTTAGCAATAAGTCAGTCAGAAAACATGCTGTTGGCTGTATATGTAAGTCACATGCATATGTGTGTGCTGGGATGATCATCAATTCAGGAAAGTCCTTGAAATTCACACACTCACAGGAAGAACAGGAAGTGAAAAGGAAAAGAGGCCCTTTGCCTAATCAAAAGGTATTTCCTCAGAAAATTGATCTCAGGAGAGAGAAAGATAGCATTGATCCAGAGAGTAATAACAGCACTGAGAGTGCTTTGGTTTGAGCTTCTCTACTTTGTATTTCAAATAAATTCTTTCAATTATTCAGACATTGGGGGGGGGGGAGTATTTATGAAATTGATTTACAAAATGAGTATGCAATAATAGTAACAATTAAAATTGAGTAAATTTTTTAAAGGGTCTTTAATCGCCAAACCTGATGTGCTGCACATTCAGGAGAGAAATTGGTGGTTTGGTTGTCTGCCGGGAGGTGATGCCGGATGGAATAGGAAAGAACAACATGGAATCTACCATGCATTACCCTTGGTGAAACTGTTCTCACTGACTCAGTGGTGAAATCCATTTTTTTTTTACTACCAATTCTGTGGCCGTGCCTTGGTGGGCATAGTGTGCCTTGGTGGGCATAGCAGGGGAAGGATACCGCAAAATCCCCATTCCCTCCCCATCTGGGGCCAGCCAGAGGTGGTATTTGCCGGTTCGCCTAACTACTCAAAATTTCTGCTACTGCTTCTCCAGAACCTGCTGAATTTCACCCCTGTAAAATCGCCATTCCCAACTCACCCCACAGTAATGATCATGCAAAATCCCCTCTCTAACTCACCTAGAGCAGGGGGCCTCTTGCACCACTGTGGAAGCCTAAACAGGGTTCAGGGGGGAAGCACGACACCCCTCTGTGCCCCATTTTGGGTCTGTACCACCCTGGAAGGGGAAAAGGGACACGGGGCCGTGCGACAACCCCGTGCCCCGTTTTGGACCTGGAAGGCCTCATGCACCACCCTGGAAGCCAAAAGGGGGTATGAGGGGTCATGCGATGCCCCCGTGCCCTGTTTTGGGCCTGGAAGGCCTCCTGCACCAACCTGGAAGCCAAAAGGGGCATGCGGGGGGCTGCGTGTGTGGCAGCAGTGGGGTCAGAGGTAGGTTCCTACTGGTTCTATCCAGTTGTATAGAACTGGTAGCAACTCTGCGATGATACCACGGTTCTGTCTCCATGGGCGCTGCCATGTTGGATTTTGCTTCTGTTCATGTACAGAAGCTAATTTTTTGTTTCTGTGCATGCACAGAAGCTAGTTTTTGACTGCCATGCATGTGCATGCTTGTGTGCTTTGCGCACACGCTTGAGGCGCGACCCTGAGCGAACTGGCAGTAAGAAGATTCAGAACCCACTTCTGAGTGGGGTGTATTAAAATGGGAAGCTCCCAGCTGCTGCTACCTCCCCACCACTTGACCTGACTGCCACTGCTGTCCCCAGCCTCTTCTGCTCAGAACCTGCCACAGCAACAGTAGCAGCAAGAGGTTTGAAAATGGAAAGTCCCCAGCCATCATGCTATGTGCTCTGCCCACCTACCCAGCTTTCCCTTCAGCTGCCTGTGGCAAATTGTCCCTGTGGCAAGTTGCGTGTGTGGAGTTCTCCTGTGGCAACTTGGTGGGAGCAATTTAGCAGAAGCGAATTGGCCATGGCAAGCTAGCTGCAACTAGTTGTCCTAGACCTCTCCTTTTACTAGGTAAGAATAAGATGATAAGAATGATAAGTAATTAGAATACTTTGGTTTGTCAAATAAATAAGTTAGAAAGAATTATTAATTTATAGAATCATAGGGCTGGCAAGACACTTTATACTATCCTGGACAAATCTTTTATTGAAAACCTCCAGCCATGCTTACAGTTTCTCTTACTTGCCAAACCTGATTATATCCATCCAGATCTTAAGTTCTATACCTTTGTTTAGAACATTGTAGACTTGGCCTTCACTTATATTATTTTCATTAAAATCATCCACATCAGAGCAGACCTCTGGACTATCAGAGAGGAAGGAGATGTTGCTGTGAGAGCAGGGTGGCTCAGATATAATATGGCTATTGGAAGGGGTCACTGAGCACTCTTGTAGTTTTGCTTGGAGTGTCTTGATGGATTGTTCCTTCTGTAGCTCCTTGTTCATCCTGAGGAAAGGCAAACCTTAAAGATTACCAAATATATTGATACAGCCCACTCTTTCCCTCAGTTTCAGCATATATAACTCCCTGCCTCTCTGATAGCAATACTGCTTTACAGTGCTTTACAGCCCCCTCTAAGCGGAGTCAGCATATTGCCCCCAACAATTTGGGTCCTCATTTTACCCATCTCAGAAGGATGGAAAGCTGAGTCAAACTTGAGCCTGTGTACTCTTAGTCAGCCAGTTAACTCCCACAGTCAGCACGTAATCTAAATAATACCATGAAGAATATTATGGTTCTTTGCACAAATATTCAGACTGGATTTGACATTTTTGCCCACCTATCAAGTTCTTTCCAAGGAACTGGGATAGGCAAATGTGGATATTTGATGGTATTACAGATATTGCCACAGGATATAGACTTATTATTATTAATTTTGTTATTGCTATAAAGAATTTTATATTGGTATGGAATAGATTCCAGCAGAAGGTATTCAATAAATTGAGGTATTCTTTATTTTTTTGAAGAAAGACAATTGTTTCTTGACAATTTGAAAAGGGAATTTTTCTTGAGCAATTTGGCCAAAGGATAAATAAATAAACAAACACAAATGAGCATTTATCAAGTGGCAAGCTATATAGCCCCATGGACTACATGCAAACTATACAATAAAATGAATGACAAAGTAATTTGGATAATTCCAAAATAAGCGTGTATCTAGCAATCCATAATAATTACCTCATAAGCAATTCATGTCTTGTTTTGTCCTCCATGTTTAGATCATTCCCTAAAACCAGAATTTTTAAAAAGTTAGTGATTGTGCAGCTTCTCCGTCACAAGACATGAATTGTATTGATCACTTGAAATGCAATTCAGCCTCCCCATATCCTTTTTTAGTGAAAAATTAAAAACAGAGAAGCATGGGGCTTACAGAATTAAAAAGATACTATTCCAATATTTCCAACTAGCTTCCTTGTTAATTTTTAAGCTACCCATACTGTATATTGTGCCCATGATTCTATAGATTTCTCTATAATCTATGTTGAACATACTATGAACTTGTAAAGCCTAATTGTAGGTCTGCTTTGACCTATGGTTCCATTAGCTGCTTTGGACATGCACTTGTTAGGCTTAACTTAATGAAATAATGGGGTAGCAACTCTCTCCCACATTATTAGGTTGTGCTTGTGTTTATGGGATGTGTGTGTGTGTGAGACAGAGACAGAGAGTGAGAGAATGAGTGAGTGAGTGAGTGAGTGAGTGAGAGAGAGAGAGAGAGAGAGAGAGAGAGAGAGAGAGAGAGAGAGAGAGAGA
>JANHFT010008291.1:13415-27880 GCA_032467955.1 Pseudoxenodon macrops | reverse complement strand
CAGAAGTTGTAAATGCTCCAACACTGGAAGTTTTTAAGAAGATGTTAGATAACCATTTGTCTGAAGTGGTGTAGGGTATCCTGCCTAAGCAGGGGGTTGGACTAGAAGGTCCCTTCCAACTCTGTTATTCTATTCTACTCAATAATATTGAAACACAACTTCTAAAAAGGTGTTTTTTTTCAAGAGGCAACTGGACTTCCTTGTTTTTCTTTGAAGACATTTCGCTTCTCATCCAAGAAGCTTCTTTAGTTCTGATTGAATGGTGGGGAATGGAAGGATATATATTCCTTGCAGTCAACTGGTAATTAGCACTCTTTGTGAGAGTCATTGAGGCCATTTGAAAGTTTATTTGTGCCCTCAGGGTCACCTGAATAGTGCAAATGGGTGTAGAACTTTTTTGGAATTGCTGAAAGGACTGTGTTGTAAACAGGAGATGGGAAATAGGTGGGGTCATATCCCTATCCTCTCGGTTGCAAGAGGTCTGTTCAAGTTTAAAGAAGACGGCCTCTTTGACCCCTCTTTCAAACCAGCTGTCCTCTTTGTCCAGACAGTGGACAGAGAAGCAAAATGTCTTCAAAGAAAAACAAGGAAAGTCCAGGTTGCCTCTTGAAAAAAGCACCTTTGGGACAACCATGACTTGGATAACTGAAAATTTCCATAGACATACAACTTCTAAACTTGAAAAGCCAGGCACTCTACTCACAGCTCCCCTAGGGCAAAGGAATTTGTAGGCAGTAAATTATAATCACACAATTAATTTGTAAAATTCATTTCTGTACATTCTAGACACTAAATAGAGGTTTTTTTTTAATCAACAAAGCTGACTGCTGTAAATATATACTACCTTTCTAATCTTCCTCTTTTTCTGGAACGATGCATAGTTGTTCCTACATTTTAAACACAGCAGTTATAAAGTGCTGTATTGATTGTGTTTGCTTACTGAGCAGGAGTTACATGTCAAAGAATTATTATTAGTAATTAGAATTCATTGCATTTATATGCAACATCATGGAGCTACAACAGTAATAAACCAGAACATGTCCGTGCCTGCTGTAGTAAGATGCAAGGGGGAATAGGGCTTTGGAAGTCTAAAGGCACTTTACATGTGAATTTCCTCTAATTTTATCACCACAGCAACAGTATTTCAAGTAGGTTGGGCTGATGGAGGGTGGTGAGCCACAAATTCCCTACTGAAGTCCAGTGCAAGTTTAAATCTTGATTTCTTCAGACAAAGTCTGATATATTATTCCCATCAGCTTAGTGCCTCACACTCAAAAGCATAGCTCCTGCTTCACCGAGTTATGCATGCCAGCAAACCAGAGAAATAGACACAGAGATGCTAGTTGTATCAGCCCAGTCACAAAGGCCATTTAGAGTATTTCCATCAGATTTTTATATTGGGAAAGGGGAGAAAAATCTAGTACATTTTTAGCCTTCAAGGCTTCAATGAAGAAGTTCTTTATTCAGCAATCGCTCAGTTATGAAAGCACAGACTTACGATTGGTTCTGGTAGTTGTGGCTGTCACAGCATCCCCAAGGTCACATGCTTGCAGTTAGGGCACTTGGCAACTGGCTTGCCATTACAACATTGCAGTGTCCCACAGTTAGTTGACACTGCCTGCTTTCAACAAGCAAAGGCAATGGGGAAGCCTGCAGGAGGTTGCAAATGGCGTCATATCTAATCACTGCAGGGGATTTACTTAACTATGACAACTGGAACTCTTGGAGACTGCCGTTGTAAGTTGGCGTAGTTATGTGAAGTTGCATTTTGTGACTGTGTTGCTTAGCAATGGAGTTCTCCATCCCAATTACCATTCTGAGGATTTACCTGTATTGTATAATCTACTGAAGATATATAGTATATTGGAAAGTTCTATTCTAGAATTATTAATGAACTGTTTATGAAATGCTATGAAAAATGTTTTCAGGGTTGAAAGATGTTGATGAAATTGGCATTATTTATCAACTCTTTAGAATAGTGAGCTTAACTATCCTTATATAACAGTAGGTGATTGCTTTAAAGAATTTGAAATTAGTTTATGATTTTGAAAATAATAATAATACCAAATATATATATATCTATTTATGCATGTGTGTTTGTATCCATAGTAAAGAATATAAATACCGGTAGTATAAATTATAAAAATTATCCACTGGGTGAAATATAATAATATATTAGACACTTAATATAATACAATGGATTTCCCCAAAATAATCAATACAAAATTCACGAGATATCACCATGTTGTCAGTAACGCTACACTTACAGTATATTTCAGTAAGCATAAAGACTGTCCTGCACAAAAAGGAGCCCCCATTTTACAAGCAATTAACCCAAGGATAGACAGCCAGTTTGATGTCATGCTGAGCACCGAGTTAGAAACTGGTAGATCATGAGTTCTAATTTTGTATGATGCACAAAGCCATTTGGATGACCTTAGGCCAGCCACTTCCTTTCAGTCCCAGGAAGAAGACAATGGCAAACCACTTCTGAAATCTTGCCAAGCAAGCTGCAGGGACTTCCCTAGGCAGTCATCAGAAGTCAACAATGACATGAAAACAAGGACAGAAGTTTCTTTCCTGCAATGGTAATGCTGAACATTAATGTTGTGATACTAGGTTGCAATGAGTGGTAGCAACATTAAATATCCAACCCTATTATCCTTTTCAACCTAGTTACACAATAATATGTTACCCCACAAGGTATACCATACCAACTGATGGGAACCGGGCTGTGGATATCCAGAAAAATAAATGTACCGATATAATGTCCAGAGGGCTTATCTAGATGTGTCAACATATGTCTCCAGATATCAAAGACGAACGATTCAGTATGTAATATTCAAGCATATAACAATATAATTGTCACTGTGACATTCGGGCAGGAATGCATCGTTGATAATATTTGTGGTTTAATGATTAGATAACATATAGGAATAACAGAATGTGCATTCAGCCAAAATAACCATGCGGTAATTATGGGTCAGTCACTGTCTCTCAGTCCAACCTATTTCAGGGGGTTGGTTTAATAACAGGGTGTGAAAGGAACCCATGAATTCAGTGTTCCTGGATGAATGGGCTATATATGAGTAGCTTAAAAACTGGGTTCAGCATGGAAAAATGTGAATCACATAGCTGAATGGAATGGTCTAGAGGCTGCCAGACCAGTCTGGCAAGATTTTAGATATTAAAAAGAAAACTCTTATCAAGCGATAACACCCTGCCATTACCACGATTCATTCATTACTATTTTCAGAAAGGTTGCTATGGCATTATTACACAATCCAAATAACATGCGGTTAAACAAATAACATGCTGTTCTTGGGAAAATAATTTAAATAATTCCCGTCACAAATACACATGTTGCATACATGAGTTACACTCCCATATCTTGGACTATGTAATAACCGGAGGTTAAAACATTTCAATTAATTGGAAACATCCAATTTCATGTTTATTGGGATGAAATAAAACATTTGTGTGATGACATCTGATGCTCAAACCGAGCATTAAATAAGTGGAAAAAATAAACTCTATGATCTTTGAAAGATTTGAATAGATGGAACTACAAAACATTTTACTAATAGGGTTTGTTGGTCTGTTTATAGCTTTCCTTAACTAACCAGGTTTATGGCTGCTTTATATCTTTCTGATGTTTCTTATCTTAAAAACTCTGAAGCAGAATTAATGCCAATAGAAAGAAATCTGAAATTTGAAACAGATGACTTGGTCTAGCTAAAATTATTCACCAGTTTTGTGGCTAACTAGGGAATTCAATCTGTTGTTATATCTACTGTATAATTTATTTATTAAATTTATATGCTTCCCATCTAACTTTTGAAGCGACTCTCAGCACTTTATATACAGTAAATAAATAACATATAAAGTTTCATTCACTTAAATTTAATTTCTTTTCCAAAGAGCAACAACTACAAGAAACCTCCTGGGAACAGTAAGTTGATAAGAGAAGTAGCATTTGCTTGTTTAATAGTTTTAATCTCCTTTATAAAATTATACTTCCCAAGCAATAATTGTTAAATTAGTTTTAGTGTAGTTAATAAGATAACTTTGACATTTCATATAGCAGATTCATTTTAAAAAGAAACTACACAGAAGCTGAGGCCATAATATTTATTAATTTTTACAATTTCAATTGCTCTGAAAATAATTCTTGTTATGTAGTAGATACATAATTACTAGATACTAGATATCAGATATTAGATACTTTTATAAGATCCCTATTTTTTTTTTCAAAAAGAAAAAAGGAATCTTGCTGATGGATCTTATACTTCACATTGTATAATCTAATATGCAATGACCGAAATACAAAAAAGATTATAAGCTTTCAATTTAGTCCTGTATAAGGGCATTCATTCAGAATTTGTCATACTGTGCTTATTTGCAGATAAGTGGACAGCTTAAGCGATTCAAGCTGAAAAACTAGTCACCTGACAGCTTAAATCTATTATATTTGATTTTTTCCCCCTTTACTCGAGTTTTAAGAAGATGGCTTAAATTGATACACAGTGTCTCTGGTCTGTTTCCTATGAATCTTAAACTTTGAGCGAGAGCATTCAAACATGTGATGCTCACAGATATTTTATTTATTACTTCAAACCATACAGCTATACACATAATGCCATACATGGAAACAGAATCAGAGTCTTTCCCAGACCAGATTTCTGAAATTCTTGATGATATCATGGCCTGAACTACTATATTTTCCAAACATGTTCAGCAATCAGCCATAAACCTGGTCAAAACAAATGCAAATTCAAACCTGGATAAGTAAAACCATATGTTTCTTTAATCACTCCCTCAGAGATACTGTATTCTTGACCACCGATATACTTTTTAGTATTTCCCTCTTGCAATATAAAATAAAGCCTCTTGAGATATCTTTGGTCGACTTTTGATATTAATAACTGCGCAAATGCAAATTACAACCAAATCCTTTAGATTTAAAACAGCTTAAATTGCTACATTTGTAAAATTCTGTAGAGTTTTGAGGTGTAGTGCAAGGTATGAGATCCACACAAGTGCTACAAGACGTTCATAAGGTAACAGAATTCTGTCTTGATTTAGAAATCAAGAACATAGCATTAAAGAAGGTTATATCGGGTTCAAGACCGTTCCTTAAATGATGCAATTGTCCCATCGTATTTTAAAAGACTTCATCTCATGAATCTGACTTAAGGAATTATGTGATTACTAATGGCTTTGATGGCTGTGTTCCTATATTTGGTTCCTCCCCAGCCAGAGAATGGTGTCATGTGTCTGGGTGTCTTCCAAAGACTACCCACTTCTACTGAGCTGGATGCCATGAAATCCCACCCAACGGAGTCATTCCTCTCTTGAAAACAATTACTAATTCTCCTACAATAAAACAACCAGGATACTGTTGCCATACCACAGGAAGGACTGATAACATCACGTGGGCTGCACATTTTTTTTGTTTTGGCAGACGCAGGTGGGATGGTCCTTTTTAAGATCTACCAAGCAGAGGAAGTGGGCCTTGAAACACAATGTACATTCAAATAGGCTTTCAATCTCAAGATCTCCATGATATTATTTCTTCTATTCAGTGGTACTGATTCCATCTGCAACAGCTTTTTCTTGATGTACTTCCCTTCTTTGTTCCAAGACAAAAAGCAGACACAGGATAATAAATGAAGAGCACTAGACCATATTAGGAGACTGAAGGATATTTAAAAGTCTTGAGAGGTGCAAGCTTCAGTCAATTTAGTTAGAAGATTAATCAGCTTGGCTAATTAACTTGATAGGGCTGGTTTTTTTAAAAATTGGCAAGAGTAAAGGTTAATTGGAAAGGGTCAGAGTTAAAAGTATGTTATTATTGCTCTTTTGGTTTGGGTAAGTTGCTATATGATGAAGAATAAAGCACCCAATTAAAATATATTATGTAATTTGTTTCTCCTGAAATATAAGTGACAACTACAATCAACAAGTTTTAGGAATAGACAAATATGTGAAAGAATGTGTCTAATCACACTTGGCCAAATAAAGTATCCTCCCCTCTCCTCTTCTACCCTACCCTATCCTATCCTATCCTATCCTATCCATCAATGGGTTCTGTTCAGGTTAATTTCATTTAATAGAAATGGGGAGTTGAACTGAGCCAAGAGTCAGACTGTTATCTCTGTCCACATAATGTGGCAGAAGTTTCATGTGTTCATACATGATTATTATTTTTTTACAATTTTTTATTTTATTTTTATAACATCAACACACAACTTCCAGTATCTGTTGTCAGAGTATATAGTACTTATTTTTTCTCTTCTGTTCCCTTCTCTTATATATCCTAAATCACCTAGTTTTGCAACAACTTTCCAATTCTTTCTCCTACTTCCCTTACCTTCTCTCTCTCTCAACTCTCTACTTCCCTTACTCCTTCTCCCTCCTTTCCTTTTACTTCCTCTCCTTTCCACCTCACTTCTTCTCTTTCTTTCTTCTTCTACCTCTCCTTCTCTTCTTTCTACTTCCTTTCTCCTCTCCTCTCCTTCTTCTACTTCCTCTCACAGTTGCTTAGATCGAGGTATCATTTCCCCCAGACAAATGATATATTTTCTCCTGCTCAGTTCATTATGGCTGCCCCAGCTTGTAATGGTTCAAAGCCCATCTCCTCAGCCGCTGGATCTACAGGCTTCAGCCTCCCCTCCAGGGAAATTGCTGTTTCCCTGTTCATGCAGGCTGATGCCCCTGTACTCCATTGTCCCTCCAGGACAATTTCGGGTTGGCAAGGACCCCCGAATCGGCTGAGGTTCGACAGCTTCTCGGCAGTACCCGAGAAGCACGTCGTCTCACCGCAACACTAGGTGACATACATACATACATCATGGTCTCTTTTGAGTAAGAAGGAAAGACTTCTATGTTTTAATGGAACTCCAAAGTTTTTTGCTCTGTGGAAGGGGAGTTCTTTCTGGTGACTCCTGTAATCTGGAATGTTTTCACTCCTAACATTCATGATGCAGATTATAGAAGATTTCTTTCTTCACTGAAATCTCCCTAAATGAATACCAGATAAATTACTTCTCCATCATTTTCCTCCCTACCCACCTCCCACACTTTTGAGTATCAGCCTTAAAACTATATATTAAAACAATATGAACATTACTCATTGTTTTTACAAAAAAAAGGGTTTTATTGATAAACCACTTTGAGATGATATAGTATAAAAGCATGTTAAAATAAGTACATTAAGTGACATATAATCTGAGCTAGAAATGTGACATGACATTCCAAATTGCATTATAAGAAATTTTAAGCAGCTGCTTGTTAAATATTGTCTTGAAGAAACAGCTGGAGATTCAGGATCCTTGAAAAATCATCCTGTGAGATGTGCCTTCACCAAGCTGCTACCTTCCTGTTGTCTTCAGTGCCCATATTTTCCAACTACCATGATGGAAACTTTAATGCAGAATGCAGAGAAAGGTGCTGTAGAGAGTTACAAAGCTTTCATAAGAGCAGCCACTATCCACAATACTTCATCACACCTGAAGTGTAGAAGGATTATCAGCTGATATGAACATGCTTGAAATAGAAGTTTCAAGGAGGGGAAGTAGAAAGCACATTGTCTCCAAATGTCCCAAGCTGTCTTATGTGGACTGGTAGACTCTTAATTAGATCATGACAGGGATACCTATCTTGTTTTGCTTAGCATTCATATTAAATCAGAAATATATTGTGATAGAACACGGAGGTTCTGTTCCTGACAGCAAATCATTCTTGTTGATGGGAATTAAAAAGCATAGAAATGAGCTGAAATTTCTAGCCTATTGCTTACCTAACTATAAGACCTATTAAATTCATTGGTATTTACTTAGCCTAGGATTAAAACATTTAGTCCTCTCTGAGTTCAAGCAAGGGAGGTCAGGTGCAAAGGATATTAGGAGTTCTCGTGTACTTTTAGTACTTGAATAGAAAATGATCCTAGTTCAAAAGAAATCCTTCCAACTTTCAGCTACTTCTCCAGGGTAAACCTTCAGAATTCTCCCTCTGATTTAATGTGAGCACTTTTCATAGGTAAACGAAACATGTAGCAAATTTCTTATAATGCAATTTGGAATGTCATGTCACATTTCTAGCTCAGATTATATGTCACTTAATGTACTTATTTTAAAATTATGCTTATCATTATAGGCAGTAGGGTTTCATGAGCACAAAGCAGAATCTGATCAATAAAACAGCACTCGTTGGCATGGGTTCATTCTGTGTTTTACTTTGAGCCTTTTTGATGCTTTTTTAAACCATTACTCTTATTATAATAATCAAAAGGAGTTTTCTTCTTATGATGAACTCTGACTGTAGTTGTTTTCTCAGAGGGTCACTTGCTGGAATGATTTAGGATGGTGATTTAAAGTAGTGGGTGATGGGTGGATGAAGATGTGTTGGAGTGTTTTTGGTACATCAGTGTTGGACAGAGCTAGATCAGGAAGCTGCATAGTTGGAACTAATATGAAGAGTAGAAGCTAGGAGAGGAAACCGTGGAAAAGGATTTGATTAAAGTAACTAGCGGTAGCTTATTGGTTTGGCAGAATAGAATTATCTGGTCTTACCAGTACGGTAACTTAGTTTGTTTGGCATGGTAGCATGGGATTCTTGGTAGAGTTACAATGGCAGAACAAGATTGATACTAGCCACTCAGAATTGCTGGGATGCCAAGCAATGTACACATTTTAATAACATAACAGCAGCAACACATAGGAGTCTCTATTATTGGCAGAAGTACCAGGAAAAGGGAATGAAGTAACAGGAAGTAGAGGCCTCTGGAGAATTGGTAAGAAGTTTCATTGGAGAACTGGAGCCCTCTCTTAACAGATGCAACTCATAGAAGATTTGGGTTTAACTTTCTTTCAAACTATAAATAGGGGGTTGGAACTGGGAAAGTAAATTAGATGTGGTAGTAGTATTGATTATTGATATTGGCCAGAGTTTCACGGGGATGAATAGACCTGAAAACAGAAGCTGTTGTCGCTGCCCACTTGAGTAATTGCTAACATATGGTAGTTGTTCCAATAATCTAGATAGGAACCCGGAGTCCCTGTGGGCCCAGTCATGGAGTAAGACCAGGCAATCTATTTTGGTCTAAGACAATCTGGCAAGTGGTTGACTCCTCACTTAATGTGAGAGAATTGAAGAACTCATGATGACTGGCATTGTTAGGAAAGAGCTTTTAACCATGTGGTTGTCCATTACTGATACAAAAGGCAGGATGATTACAATCAAATATGGCTGTTTCCAGTGAGGACTTCACTGCACAATCTAGTTATGGTTCTTTCATTTGGGAGAATGAATATTATCGAGTACACCGGATTTTTGTTCTTTAACAGATATAATAGATTTCAGGGCTTTCGCTACAGGTTTTTTGTTTCTTTCCTATTTCAAGAAACCATGCCACTGATTGCCAGTTATTATGCCACTACAATTATACTGCAGGTGGAGTTTGAGTGGGCTCCAGTGGGGATTGAAATAAAATAAATAGCCACGTGGGAACCTGCAGCCCCAGGTCTGCATGATTCTTTGTTCTTCTCCAGAAAGAAAGGAAAAGTAATTCAAAGCCCCAAGCACAGTAATCTTACCAAATGGTAAGGAAAGCTAAAAGGACAGTAGGCTACCTAACTCCCAGTGACTCTAAGCAGTTAGCAGAGACGTCATGGATCGAATGCTTTGTGTGGCAGAGGAAAAGAGGAGAAAGCAACATTTTGCTATATGAAGAGCACTAAAATGGCTAAAGTAGAGCAATAAGGAGAAAAGTAAGCAAATTTATCTCTTTTCACAAACATTGCCAGTTTGTTGATATAGAACAAAAGGAAAATTCAATATAATTTTGATTATATATTGGATGCAATAAGCACAAGGAGGTACAATAGTAGAAAACTTTTCAAATGGATGTAGACAATTCTACTTTATAATATGGACTCTTCTTTTCTTTATTTAATTCATCCCAATTATTTACCTAATTCATCTCTATAGTGCTTGGAAAGAGTACAACTCTGATAAAATACTCGCTTTGAGTGTGATTCATTTAAAAATGCTGGGTTTTTAATAGCACCAAATTAAGTTATCTCTTTCTGTATCAGCAACTGGTAATGGTTCCTTCCCAGATCCTTTTTTAAATCATCCTGGTTGTTATTGATTATTTTTAGGCTCTCCACAAGAAGAGCAGGATTGAAATAAAGGTAACCCTTTCTTGTTATTGATTTTACTCTTAGTTACTATTATTTTTGTTTTTACTAGTTTCCAATAGTGCAGGTTTTTCTTTTCAAGCACATTAGTGCAGCACAACACTGGGGAAAATGGGATAGATAATTAGTGAGTAAATAATGGATCTTCCTTGGACTATGGAAGGATGCTAGTTTAAACTATTATTGACTAGAAAATGGGGAAATGAACTGTGTATTGACCTCATTATTAAATGAACATACATTATGTGACAGGATTGGTATTGCAATATTTATATACTTCTGGAGCTCCTTTTTCACATCCACCAAGCTATATAGGAAGAAACTACCAGTACTAGTTTTCAAGAGCATTTGTCATATCATAAGTAAGTAGCTATTATACCTCTGTGAAAGTTTCTTCAAGATAGTCTATATATTTATTGCTATTTAAGATAACAGTATCTTGCAGTGCAGGAAAAGCCCCATTTGAAAGTCTTTGCATATTTGGTAAACACCAGATTTCATGGCGACATCTTAGGAATAAGCCAGTTTATACTGTGCTTATCGTATATCTGATGCACGGGTGAAATTGTTTTTATTTGTTTTGGTTTAAAACAAATATGCCCCCTTTGACATTGGCACTTCTGCTTTAAAAAATTTTTTTTAAACTACCTTCTTTTGGCAATAACCAAGAAATATGAGCCCATGCTCACCTTGCTCAACATTTAGCTTATCTTGGTGGTTTTCAAAGCAATTAAGTAAAACCAGATCTGGTTAGTTGATGTGCACATGCTTCAAAAAGTATTTGGAAGAAATGCTTGAGATCTTGCATGAGCTCTGCACCTCTTTATGATTCATTAAAGTAGCCCAACTTTTTTCAAGTGTCCAAATAATCAGATACTACTATGGGACAACTTTGCTGGGATGAATGAATGAATGAATGAATGAATGAATGAATGAATGAATGAATGAACGAATGAATGAATGAATGAAATTAAGCATAGTGGAATGGGCTCCAACCTCTTTGTTTTTCAATCTCATTCACAAATCCGAAGAGGGAAAAAATTCTTTAATTAAAGTAGAGACATGTTGTAAATGCGGCATTTCTTCTGAACCATTGACTGGTTAATCAACAGGAGCCTCAGGGTAAAGATCAAAATGACCAAGATGGCAGCCATAAAGATCTGCTCATTTGTTACATGTGTAAACATCACACACACAAAAACTTCAATTGTGCAACTGTGGTTATCATTTTGACTTTTATTTTACCTTCCCTGAGGACACACTGAGTTAGTACTCTGAGCAAAGAAAATGGAAATATAAATTCTGTAGCCAGACAAGAAGTCAAAAAAATGCCCAGTAGTAGGTAACGACAGAGATTTTCAGTATTGTTGCCAAAAAAACCTAAATAATACATCCATATAATCATCATGGGTCAATTCTGTCTTGATGAATTACTTCCTTTCCTTATTTGAAATTAAACAGACTGTATTATTGAAGCAGAGTTTCCAATTTGAAAAGATTTGTTACCTACATTAGCGTTCTTCATTGTTCATTATTGCCTCTAATAATATTTCATTCCAAGGTTATTAATTCTGAATGTCAAATGATGGAAAGTTTACATTTTTATCTAGCTCACACAACATGTTTTTTTGATGGCAGACATATTCTGTAGAAAACAAAACAACTGAAGGATTTCCTTTGAAAAAATAATGTGTAACTCCAGAGAAAGCGATGTCGCTGAAAAACGAATGGCTACTTCTGTAACACTCATTATAAAGGAGTTAACCACAAAGCTGTCAGAAGTCGCTGTAGTGGGCATTCATTTAAGTTATAAGGAATCAATAAGACTTGACAAGCTTGCCATATCATAACATGGAAATCATCCTACTGGGAAAAGATTTTTTTTAATGCTTGTCAGAGTTAAAGAGCTTTCCCAGAGCCAGATTCGTCCCCAGTGATTGTGTAAAAGACTCTGCAGTTGGCCAGGACCAAGGCTAAAAATGGCCCATGAGATCATGCTTCCAATCTTGTCAGTCACCATGGCTGATAAATGCTGTGGAGGTACCACAATCATACACGGGTTTTCATCACTTACAACCAAAATTTCTGTTGCTAAACTAGACCATTGAGTCTTGTATCATTTTACGACCGTTCTTGTCACAGTCGTTAAGTGAATCACTGCGGTAGCTAAATTAATAACAAGGTTGTTAGGTGAATCTGGCTTTCTCATCGTCTTTGCTTGTCAGGTCACCAAAAGCGTTCGCATGACCCTGGGATACTGCAACCGTCATAAATACGGACCAGTTGTCAAGCATCTGAATTTTGAACACATGACCGTGGGAGATGCTGCAATTGCAGTAAGCGTGGAAAACAGTCATAAGACACTTTTTTTCAATGCCATTGTAACTTTGAGTTGTTGTAAGTCAAGGTTTACCTGTGTTATTAGTTTATTAGTTTATTTCCCTTCCTCTCTTTTATGTTCTGAGATAATGCACCATTGGTACTTGACTATATAAATTGCTAGTTAGGTACCATCAGAATAGGCCTAACTCCTAATGACAGCGTGGACAAATTTTCCCATGGTTACCTGGCTCTTCAAGAAGCTAGGACTTATAAAGAGGGTTTTTTTTAAAAAACAAAACTGAGCTTTTTGCTGCTTTTTAGTTCCAAGTATTCTCAAATGAGTGGAAAAATCAATTAAGCAAGTGTATGTCTCCTTTGCTAATTGAACCATGCAGCTCAGAGAGTACATGAGCATCTAGGCCAGCTCCTTTTCAAAGCACAGACCCAACCTGAGTTTTCACTGCATTGCAAGGGGGGAGGGGCTCCTTAAATGTTCAAAAGACAGACATAATACAGTTCTTTCAACATATATAGATCATGTGGCATTGTGCACTGCCTGTTTTACGATTATTATTATTTTTGCCATCTATGACATAAAAGAGGCACTTATTTAACCAATGGATGCCTTTACAATACATAGAAACCATAAAATTACAAAATTCAGCACGCCTGTCTTTCATCACAGTGCGTTTAATATGGATATGCTTTGGCTGATAGGGATCGTGAATGAGTACGTACCCACATTCAAAGAGGCCTTTACACAATCATTGTCTTGGGTGGTGTTGAACTTCAGTGTTTAGTGACTGTGATCTAAACAACCTACAGTATTTCCTGACATTTCACTGGCAATTGTGGCTGACATCAGGGGTGGGGTGTGGATATTTTTGATGCCGGTTCGCTCAGGGTTGCACTGCGTGTGCACACGTGAAGTGTGTGCATGCACAACAATCAAAAACTAGCTTCTGCACAAGATGGCGGTCCCACGGAGACACCAACAGAACCGGTTCCGTGATGTCATCGTGGAGTTACTAACGGTTCTCTAGAACCGGATAGAACCGGTAGGAACCCACCTCTGGTTGACATCTTCAGAAACAACTGAGCAGACTGGGCTCTTGTCTTGTCAGGTCTTGTCAGGTGACCTGATTTCTGATTGGTCTTTAGCTGACATGGTTTCTTATTGGTGCAGATTAGCAAGGGCTGGTCACCTTGCCTCTGAAGATGCCAGCCACAGTTACTGGCAAAATCTCAGGAAATCTGACATCTAGACTACAGTGACTAAATCCTGATGCTGAACACTGACCAACAGATACTGGCCATGAAAGTCTATGCTACATTAGCATCACATTGACTTGTTTCAGAGTTTTCAGAACTTTTATTATTTGTGATGGCTGGTCTCATTTATTTTTGCTATTTATATTCCTCTCTACAATATTTTTCTTAAGGAAAGTGCCAAAATGTTCAGCTTTTTCACATGTCATAAAATCAACAAGTTTTCTTCTGTTCTATTTCTGGGATGGGATAATATTTTTGTGAGTGATTGCCGTGTTACTTTTCCCAGAAAGCCTATTCAGTGATGGGCTTGAAATTAGAAACATTCAAAATGGCAGCCTCTACAAACAATACTTCCTTCCTTAGTGACTCATTTGGAACTGGTCCTGTTGAGGTGATGTTCTACCAATGATTATTATAAGAGCCATGGTGGCACAGTGGTTAGAATGCAATATTGCAGGCTAAC
Organism: Pseudoxenodon macrops; assembly: GCA_032467955.1. Classification (NCBI taxonomy): domain Eukaryota; kingdom Metazoa; phylum Chordata; class Lepidosauria; order Squamata; family Pseudoxenodontidae; genus Pseudoxenodon; species Pseudoxenodon macrops. The sequence continues at coordinate 13,621 of JANHFT010008291.1, read as the reverse complement.
TCTGCCCCCACAATAGGAGTTCAATCCTGACCAACTAAAGGTTGACTCAGTCTTCCATCCATCTGAGGTTGGTAAAATGAGGACCCGGATTGTTGGGGTCAATATGCTTACTCTGCAAACCGCTTAGAGCAGAGGTCTCCAACCTTGGTAACTTTAAGACTTGTGGACTTCAACTCCCAAAGTTCCTTTGCTGGCTGAGGAACTCT
>JANHFT010008288.1:307717-323959 GCA_032467955.1 Pseudoxenodon macrops | reverse complement strand
GAAGCAACTTAGAACTAAGGAGAAATTTCCTGACAGTTAGAACAATTAATCAGTGGAACAACTTGCCTCCAGAAATTCTGAATGTTCCAACACTGGAAGATTTTAAGAAGATGTTGGATAACCATTTGTCTGAAGTGGTGTAGGGTTTCCTGCTTAGGGAGGGGGTTGGACTAGAAGACCTCCAAGGTCCCTTCCAATTCTGTTATTCTATATTCTATATTCTACATTTCAGGAAAAACAATATGGGCAAAATAATTGTAGGCTCCTGCATTGCACCTTTGTCAACCTGTCAGAGGTACAATGTAGTTCTCATATGACCCTATAGAAGGAGAACCATGTTAGTCTATAGTAGCAAGAAATCAGAAGGAGCCCCATCAGATGAACAGAGCAATTGAATCCTACATTAGATGCAGCTCAAAAAAGCTTCTCACTTTTAATGACATTTGTTCGTTGGAAAACTGCTTGCCAGCTTTTAATCACAGTGTATTCCTAGTGGTTAATTCTCTTTGCAGAGATTTATCATCAAAATGCTTTTCTTAGGGTCAGAAGCAGGTATAAATAATTCCTCAATTTATAAAAGAGCAATAAACACGGCTAACTTTTAACAACCCTTGGTAGCGTGCTTAATTTCAAAATGTTGCTGTTTGGGGGATGAAAATATCTGTGACTTCGTGTCAAAGACAAATAAGGAATATTCCTAAATTGGGAAACATATTCTTTTTAAAGATCTGAGCCATGTAAGCAGAAGTAAATAATACTGGAGCAATAATTACATGGCATTGAACAGTTTAATGGATGCCTTTCTGAATGCGTGGCATTTGTTTTGTTTTATTGTTGTTTTGAGTTTGCACTTAAAAAAGAAATGATGTGAGCTAATAACAGAGGACAGGCGAGTTTAGTTATAACTTCCCCATAATTACTACAAACCAAATGCAAATTAGACTATAGGGTCTGTTCAATGTACATTTCTGTGCTTGCCAAATCATGTTTGGCAGTGTGGTCAAGCAATAACAGATGCACACTATGCCTAGTTTTCTTGGGTTTTTCAATAATTAGGAAAACTATGTATTATAATAAACCACATCCCTTTGGCTGAGGGTTGGATGCAAATTACATACTAATTCACTTCCAAATTTTTGGAAACACACCAGAAGAGATTAAAATTGAAGGATTATTCCATTTGCTCAAAAAAAAAAAACCAACCCAGGATTTTAAACTGGGGAAAAAAACCTACATTTTAACTGGAGTTTGTACAGTATGATTAATCAACATGCATGCTATTTTTTCTGTTTCCAATTAATTAATTAATAAATGAAAAATAGGGAGAAGACTTTGGGAAAAGTTCAATTATCTAATACTAGGTACATTAAAATATTTTATTAATTTAGATGTCCATCATGTAATCTGAAAGTTTCTTGAGAAGAAACAAACAGTGAGAAGGAAGGAAGGAAGGAAGGAAGGAAGGAAGGAAGGAAGGAAGGAAGGAAGGAAGGAAGGAATTCTAGGTACATTTTCTGGGATGGAAAAAAACCAAACTAAATCCTTTTTGGTTTAGTAGCTGATTAGACAACTACCGGTAGTAATACTTACATCTGTTAAAAATCTATTTTAGTTCATTTGCCTAGGTACTCAATATCCCTCATTTTATAAGACTATTTGATTGTAATGATGAATATTTTTCAAATTGAATGAGGAAATTTTTCCATATCAGACTACAATTACTAGATTTATCTGAAGTGGCGTAGGGTTTCCTGCCTAGGCAGGGGGTTGGACTAGAAGACCTCCAAGGTCCCTTCCAACTCTGTCATTCTGTTCTACTTTTTGCTGTAAGACTTAGAAGAAAAGATAAAAGCAGAACCAACATGACTTAATGGAAGTAAATGAAACTTATTAACAATTGAAGGTTACTTAGCAGAAATACTTTGAAAAGGGCAATAAACAAGATAAATTATTATCTTACAAGTTATGGAAGGAACAGAGCAAAATTATTATTATTTTAATTCGGGATGGAACTAAATATTCTTCTGTAATGATGGATAAAATGCAGGAATTTGTTAATTAGTATTTGAACTTACACAATGCACAGGAGTCTGAAGAATTTAAGAATATTTGAACAGAATATTACTCCGATACATAATGTATAGATCAACAAAAAGAGGTTCTCAGTCAACCTATGTGTTATTTAATCTTCCTAAAATTGGTGAAATTACATTTGGATTACTTTCTGTGCATAGAAGGTTTAATTAAAAATACTTTCTAAACTAAACTCATTGTCATTGCTCTGTGTTGTATGTGAACCAATACTTTTCAGAAAACACTTCAACCAGTAATATAAATTGTTTGTGTGAAAGGGAGTTAAATAGTTGTCATATGTTGAGAGCACCAATTAATATTGTCAACAAAACTGTGGCAACTGAAAACACCAATGCTGAAATCTATGCCATCGCTTTGTGAATTTAGGTAAAGGTTTTGCTTTATTTTCGAAAAATAAATTATTAACATATTTCCATTCACTTCTCGAAGTGTCAAGCACAGAAAGAGCCTATTAACATGTTCAGAGTTTTGTCTTTATTTTCTTTTATTTCTGATTGGAAACCACATCTTCTTTGCATTTTTATTTTTGTTTATTAAGAAACAAACACAAGAAAGATATATGCTGATGCAAGTCTATGCTCCCCTTTGGGGGTGGGGGAATAGTAACAATAACAAATACATGGGAAGAGGATATCACATTGTTGGCTCTGTGCTAGGATGTATATCATGTTGTTACAGGAAAAATCTGTTTTTGTTAATTGTTCAGAAAATCCCTCTGTGAGAGATGAGATTAAACATAAATATGATAAGGCAGATTAAATGAGTATGAGGGGGGAAGCCCTTTAATTGCACACTGGTGAGGTCTTGTTTAATGTAACTAGGAGAGAGAGAAAATGGAGACACAATTAAGTGTGTACAGTTTATTTTAGACATTTTTGCAGCTGTAAAAAGCAAAACATGGAAAATCACAAGGGCTTTAAAGAACAGATCTCCATCAGCCTATGTTGAAATAAAGCACTCCTGAATTTTTATTGTTTGAATCAAAGGACAATTAGAACAATTAATCAGTGGAACAACTTGCCTCCAGAAATTGTGAATGCTCCAACACTGGAATTTTTTAAGTAGAGATTGGATAACCATTTGTCTGAAATAGTAAAGGGTTTCCTGCCTAAGCAGGGAGTTGAACTAGAAGGAACCTTACGTATTATTATTACATATAGATTTTACAGAAGATAATGTTAAAAAGGCACTACGCAACCTAAAACCATCCTTATCTATTGGCCCTGATGGATTATGTATCTACTTCATAAAAAGGCTCTCCACTGCCATAGCAGAACCTCTAAGCATAATCAATGAGATATAATTCAGATCCAGCTCCATGCCCAACCTATAGTCACTAGCTACGGTCATCCCGATCTTCAAAAAAGGAGACCTCAGCCTACTTGAAAATTATAGACCAATCTCACTGTGTTGCACCACCTGCAAAGTAATGGGATCAATCATTAATCAATCCATTACCCTCCAGTTGGAGACAAACAATGTACTCTCTAAAAAGCAATTTGGTCTCAGAAAAAACTTGTTCTGCAATCTGCAACTCCTAAACTGCAAAAACATATGGACTACACAACTGAACTGGGGTAAAGCAATAGATACTATTTACGTAGACTTCTGCAAAGCCTTTGATTCAATGGTACTTGACAAACTACTGTTAAAACTAAATTCTTATGGCATTTCTGGATCCCTAGATAAGTGGATAGCTGTGTTCCTGTCAAACAGGCAACAAATACTCAAAATAGGGAGTGCCCTACCAAATCCTGCACCAGTAAACAGCGGTGTCCCCCAAGGCAGCATTCTAGGACCCACACTCTTTACACTTTACATAAATTACCTTTGCAATCATCTTATAAGCAACTGTGTCCTCTTTGCTCATGATGTAAAACTATTCAACACCACCGACAATGCTAATGCCCTTCCAAGTGACCTTAACTATGTGTCTGAATGGTCAAAAAATTGGCAACTCCAAATAACAACCAACAAAGGCTCTGTCCTACACATTGACAAAAAAAATCAGAACACCAAACACAAGCTGGACAGATACAACCTTGTAGATGACCCTCACCCTGTCAAGGACCTTGGAATACTCATATCAAATGATCTAAGCACCAGAGCTCACTCTAACAGCATTGCCAAAAAGGCATTAAGAGTTGTTAATTTAATTTTACAAAGCTTCTCCTCTGGTAATATTGTATTGTTAACTAGGGCATACAAAACCTTTGCTAGACCAATTGTCGAATATAGCTCATCTGCCTGGAATCTGCACTGTATATTGGAGATTAATACAATTGAGCAAGTCCAGAGGTAATTCACGAGAAGAATACTCTGCTCGCAACAGAATACCCTATACCAGCGGTCAGTAACAGGTGGTCGGTAGGCCACTGATTATTCATGAGAAAATGTTGGTTGTCCACAGAATTTGCATTTTTATATTGCACTAAATCAGGAGTCCTCAAACTACGGCCCCTGGGCTGGATATCTGCAATGAACATTTGTGTTGCTGCAGAGAGTCCCTTTCGGGGTCTTTTTGTGCAGGTCGGAAGGAGACAATTTTTTTTACTTGGAGTCTGCTCAGCCTCCTGATATGGGGCTTTGGGCAAAAAACTGGAGGGCCTTATTCCAGTGGGACAGCATCATGGCCTAGAACTGGCTGACCATCTCATCCCGCTAAGCCTCCAGGTGGCAGTATCTGGCCTTGCACTCCTGCAGGTTTTCCCTCTGCTTGGAAAGTCCTCAGTGAGGTGCTTCTGCAGATCCAATTTGAACAAAGCCAGCTGTTTTTCCAACTCTTTCTCATGGTAGCTGCTTAGCTCCAGCAACTGCTTCCTGTTGGGCTCTAAGGCGCCTGGGTGAGCAGGTGAGGAGTGGCAAGTAGAGGTTGGCAAGGTACCCCTCAACGTGAGTGTCATCGAGTTGGCCACGGCCATCCAGTCACATGACCACTTGCCACACACACCCAGCTGGTCGTTAGGCAGATCATGTTAGTGGTCTGTGGGATTTAAAATTATGAATTTAGTGGTCCCTGAGGCCCAAAAGTTTGGTGACCCTGCCCTATACCACCAGACTTAAAATTTTGGGCTTGAACAACCTAGAACTATGCCGCCTACAGTCGGATTTAAGCGTAGTACACAAAATTATCCACTACAATGTCCTACCTGTCAATGACTACTTCAGTTTCAACCTCAATAATACAAGAGCACACAACAGATACAAACTCAAGGTAAACTGTTCCAAACTTGATTGCAGAAAATATGACTTCAGCAACAGATTGGTCAATGCCTGGAATGACTCTGTTGTTACATCCCCCAACCCCCATAACTTTAACCTTAAATTGTCCACTATTGACCTCACCCCATTCCTAAGAGGTTTGTAAGGGGCTTGCATAAGCGTACCAGCGTACCTGTCCGATTGTCCCCATTTATTCGTCCCCATTTCCAGTATTCATATTCATGTTTATTCCTATATCCATTATCTTATAAATGATTGACAAATCAATTAAATAAAAAATAAAAAATAACCTCCAAGGTCCATTCTAACTCTATTATTCTAGTATTCTGTTACAACATGGCACATTTCCTACTCTAACTGCAGAAGCCAGGCCTCCAGATGCAGGCTGAAAAAAATCAGAGCAATCACTAGATAGCTGTAAAGGTCACAATTTTTTCCCTCACCCTTTGCTGCTATTTAGTGGCCATCCAGAGTTTTGCACTCCAAATCTGGTAGCCCTAACAAAAACCAACAGGCAATGAAATGTTATTTTGAGGCTGGTGATGAGACATCTCACTGCATCCGAGGACAGCAGATATGTGGCACACTGCCTAGAATACACAGTTCAGTCCTTCAAAATAGGGAAACAGCCAAAATGTTCCCACTGCTGCTTATTTCAGTACCTAACTCCCCCCTCCCCGCCAAGTAACTGACAAAGCAAGAGTTCATCAGGATTTATTCCTAGGATATAGGGTTGTAGTTCAACTTGATTAACTAGATATTTCAGCACAAATTATCTTATTACTTTAATTTCCAATTGTAGATGTAGTTGTTTAAGTTTTGTTTGTGAATACATCATCATCATCATCATTTAACAAATGCAGCAGTGTGATTTTCTGCTCTTATAGAAGCTTTTGGATTAAGTACCTAAAACTGAGTCCCAAAAGTTTATTTAGAAAGTTTATGATTAACATAATCAGACACATTTGGCTATTTCCCTAGATAAAAGTTGGTAGTTTGAGAAAAAGACTAGACTATTTAAAAAGAAAAAAGAAAGAAAAAAACCTCTCCAAATCCAGATTGATAAATTTTATACTGCATTTTCAAGAGTTTGCATTTATCTAACAATTTTCCAAACTTGGCAAGTTTGTGTGTGGACTTCAGCTCCCAGAATTCCCCAGCCAGCATTCCAAGAATTTTAGGAGTCTACACAACTTAAAGTTTGTGAGCTTGAAAAACATTGCTTTAACTTTTCCCAGGGATGTCAAACTCATGTCGTCGTCATGTGACGTATCGGGACTTTTCCCTCTTTGCTAAACCGTGGGTGGATATGGCCAGCATGTGACGCATCTGGCTCATGAGCGGTGAGACAATGAGATTGAGAGAGATTTCCATAAGGCACATTATGAGGAGACAGTTGAAGTATTTTGTAGTTTTGGCTGTTTACCCCCTTGCAAATTTCATCAGTGCAGAATGTCCTGATGATGCTGATGTTTCTCCTCAATCACTCATTCTCACCACATGGTTATAATTATGGGAGATAATTCTGCTGAAGAATTCCATTGAACCCAAAAGCTGGCCTGCTCTTTTGTGGCATCTGGGTTGATCCTAGAAAGTTGTGGATTTTGGAGGTTTTGTTCTACTGAACCAATGAAAGCTTTTAATATATTTTCATAATTGAAGAAATAAAAAGAATGTACCTCATAGTTTAATAATAAAATATTCCTCTAAGGCTGTGTTTCTTCACCTCGGCTGCTTGAAGATGTATGCCCTTCAATTCCCAAATTGGATGACTGGATTAAATCTGTTTTACTCTAAATTTCAAAGGTATTTCATCTATTGGCGTATTCTCAGGGAGATCATACAATCTAGGTTCCTTGAAGTACTAAAATACAACCTCTTTTAATGTCAATTAATGATTATGCAGCCAGTTACAAAAGAGACTTTAATTTATATAAGTTCCTAGTGGGTAAACATAATGGTCTACAGGGAAAGATTGCAACCAAGTGGGAGGAAAATTTAAATTTAAATGACTCATTGGAGAAATGGGGTAACATTTGTGAGCAACCTACAGCAATATCAATTAATGAAAGACACGGATGGATTCTTCTTAAGTGTATTTCACTGGGGAGGGGAACTTTTTCCAGATATCTCAATCCAATACGATTCATATTATCAAATTAAGGTTCAGATGTTTCACAGTGGTGGGCAACTGTTAATCAATTTAACTTGTCACAATCTGCAGGCTAATTGGGTTAACATGAAGTCCAGTATTTGTAGGTGCTATTTTATGTTACATAAATGAAGGAGGGAATCATTACTCCCTTTTACTATAAACATTACTCTAAATTTTGAGTGCAATGCTGAATTGAAGGTTGTTTCTCTATTATTATAACTAAAGCTGTTAGAAAATGATTCACGTTTTTGACTAATGTCTAGTTGAAAAATTCAACATCCCCATGATTCTTTTTGGACTGTTGGTAATTTGTGCATGCATATATCTAGTCATGTTGCGCTTACCCCAATTAACCTAATTTGAAGTGCATTGGAATGTCAACTCCTGAAATCCAAGTGGTGGGAATTATCAAGAATGATGCCAGTTGATTATTCTGGAACTTGCCTAGTTGGAAACCAGTTTGACCAATGTTTAAATTTTACAAGTTTTGAGATTTAGTAAAGTTTCCAGTTTACTAAGTTGAGTTAGAAGTAGAATTGATATTACAACATACTATTTCCAATGTTACATATATGAATGAGGTATTTTAATTTATATTTTCTCTGATTATAATACTATGTTTTTAGCAGATAATTAATTACAAGGATTATCAAGATACATGAGCGGACACATAGACTAATTTTATGCAAGTTGCAATCAGCAGAGAAATAAAATCTTTAAGCAACTTACAAGTTTGCTTGGGATATTTGATTTTTTTTTATCATTAATATAATTATATATGTTCACAGAAATATATGTAGCTTGCAACAAACTCATTGCCAGAGCCATGTATATGTAGAAATGTAACATTACTGCATAATTTAAGACCCCCTAATCCATCATTTTAAACTATAACTTGCAATACTGATTATGTGCCCCACAGATAGACGTCCTCCAGGATGATTTGTCCCAAAACCTGCTGTTCAGTTCTTTCAGGGTCTAGAACAACTCGCCGCAGAAAACTTGCTATGGCCAACCCACTATGGGACAACTTGCTATAGGCAAGAGTTACAGTAATGTCAAAGAGATGTTGGAATAGAATAATTAAAGGAAGGATGTCAAAGGAGGGATAAAATGAAGTGTGAATGGCAAAAATTAAAATAATTTTTAATTTAAAATAATTAAATTGAATTATCCCATGGCAAGTTGTCCCACAGCAAGTTGGCTGTGGCAAGTTGTCCCATGAAGAGTTGGCCATGGTGAATTGTCCCATTCCGGTTCTTTCAACGGTGCGCCAATTACTGCTGTAATTTAGAATCCGTAGCATAGGGCTCATTTGCAATGTTTAATTAGTAATCCATTTGTGACCATTTTTAATGCTATAATACAGATTATACAACATACTTGTGGATCTAATCAATGCTTCAGGTTCATTTTATAGCTTTCCTATTTTAAAACATAATCATAATTAATTAATTTTTCTCATAGCCTGTAGCAACTTTTTTGTGTTGCATAGAGTATTCCAAGAAGATCCTTTCCTGTAAAAAAGCAATATTAAAAGAATGTGATAGGATACAACATATAAAAAACAATAGTCAGCGCTTGGATCACATTACACGTCATAGCTGCCATCAGGACTTCCTTTTACCAAACCTTGTAAGCACCCCTGAACTGATTACAAAAAAAAAAGACTTTACTTCCAGGCTTCAGCATATAAATGCCATCTATGTGGGGCACCTTTTTGTCTTGCCCAGAAATTTAAGTTGGTGCAGAACTGGGCAGTCATCATGGTCTCAGGCAGAACCCAAAAAACCGCATGTAACCTATACAATTTATTTCTTGGTGACTATAAAATGGACCTGTAACTTTTGCAGTTTATGTTCAGGATGCATGGGAGAATATCACTTTCCATATAATTTCCCCTGCCTAATAAATTTCACCTGTAAGGGTGAAAGACTATAGTTATACATCATAAATATATTTCAGTTAAAGTTAGTTTGATGTAATGCTTCAGGCACCAGAACTGAGAGACCATGAGTTCTACTTCCACTTTAGGAATGAAAGCCAGCTGCGTGATTTACTTGGGCCAGTTACTCTTTTTTCAGCTTATCTCACCTTACTGTGTTGTTGTGTTGAAAATAGGAGGAGGAAGGGATATTTTATATATTGAAAGGTAAAGGTAAAGGTTTCCGCTGTTGTGTTTGAATCTAGGGAGTGGTGCTCATCTCTGTTTCTTAGCTGAGGGAGCCAGCATTGCCCAAAGACATTTCCATGATCATGTGGCCAGCATGACTATACCATGAGGCCAGGGGTGGGTTCTAACTTACCTCGCTGCCGGTTTGCTGCCTCCCGCACCACATGGGTGCGCCACGTGGGTACGCACATGCGCATTAGAAAAAAACCAAACAATTCCCCAAAAAAAGGCCAAAAACAAGATGGCGATGCATGCGCAGTGCCAGAAACTCGGCTTCTGCGCATGCACAGGAAAAAAACCCAAAAAAATTCAAAAAAAAATTCCCCCCAAAATAAAAAAAAGATGGCGGTGCCTACAGAGCAGAACCAGCTCCGTGACATCATCAGCGGCCTACTACTTACTCGGTAGAACCGGTCCAAACTGATAGGAACCCACCTCTGCCTGAGGCACACAGAACACTGTTACCTTCCCACTGATGCAGTACCTATTTATCTCCTTGCATTTGCATGCTTTCAAATAGCTAAGTGAGCATGAGCTTTGGCAAGTAATGAGCCTCATCCTGTTGTGAGCTGAACTCAAACCAGGGCTGGCAGCTTTCCAACTGAGCCATCGTGCCCCCTGAGTTATTTATAGAAAATAATAAAGGAGAAATATAAATAAAATAAATAATATATAATTTAATTTTCCTATAATGTTCCTTGAAGGCATTATAGTAAGCTGGGCAAGTGTAAAAGAATAAAATTCCTAAGAAAATGTTAAGAAAAGTTTCTGGCTGAAGAAGGGTTAATTTAAAACTGAGCAGACTCCATTTCATACTGTGTTTTTAAAAAAAGAAAAGCTGTTTTTTTATTGCATATCAAGGATTGCCCTTCTGCTCCAACAACTGAGCCAAGACTCAATTCCCAAATACTAGGATGGCTTCTGTTAATTAAATAGTTTATCCATGATGGGTTGTTGACATTGAGATGATTTGTGTTAAATAGTTTTAAGTTTTTTTAAAGGCATTAATAGACTAATAGATACAATGTTTGTTCATGTTCGGGATATGGCTTTCGTACATTTTTCAGTCTTACTTTTAATTCAGATTTCAAAGTATGCAAAACACTAGAGCCATAGGCAACAAAAATTAAATATTTTGAAATCTTGTAGCTTTTAATTAGACAGAGCAACGGTCTAGCAGTCATAGAAGTATCCCTGTGAATTTATTTTCAACCTGCATTGTTATCTAGAAGTGTCCCTTTCTCATGCCAAAGGTGTTCAGCCACGCCTATATCTTCCAGTCAGTTTGCTCATATGTTGCAGATTGCTTCTTCAATACAAATTTGTTCATTATCCAAACCTATTCAGTTTTCCATCAACATTTCTGGCAGAGTTGAGACACACATACAATGTTTAAGCAATTTTTCAACAGTGTGAAAAATAGCACATATTCCATTATATTGCCCTTTTTTGTTCTGTCTTTCTGTCAAATTCATTTGTTCTCAATGGCATCGTTATTTATTCAGATCAGATTGATTATCTTTGTGATTATATGAGCTATGTGTAGGCAGGATCCAAGAAGAATTGTAGCATTCTAAATTGCCTTCAGCAATGCTTTTGTATGTAGCATCAAATACCACAATCTAATTCATCATGTGATTCCTGTTTAGATGGAAGAAGTCATGTGATTAATTCTGGATGAAGAAAGCAAAGCTGCTGAAGAAGCAATTGCATCAAACAAGATTGAAAATACTGAATATGGGCAAAATATGATATTAATCAATTGTGTGCCAAAAATTGATATCAACTCTTACCAACCCCATATCTGATATCTTCTCTGATATTTTGCGTTCCCAACCTGTCCTTCAGGTCTTCCAAAGGTGGACCCATTGTGACTGTGGTTAAATTCATCCATCTTGCTGCAGGATGTTCCCTTCTCTTCCCTTCATCTTTTTCAGCATTATAGACTAGTATAACCTAGAGCTACATTTTTGCATAATTTGAGTCTGGAAATTTGTTCCAAATTCTAGATTGATATCTGGAGGATTTAATGTTCTTTAAGCTTGGTTGTGTTCTTGCAGTTGTTTCATTACTCAACTAGTGAGTTTAGCATCTCCACCTTTATACAGCTTGCCCTGCCTGTATTGGTGACGGTGAGATTTTTTTTCCTTGATAGGTATTGTTTTCCAATTGATTGTTTGTTTGGGGATAATCCCTGCTTATCTGTGTGTTGCCTACTGGAGATGTGTTCTGATCTTTTTGTTTCCTTTTAAGATTTTTTATTGTCTCTTTTGAATGGTGTGTAAATATGGTTTATCTCTGTGTCTATTGAGTCTGAGTGCCAAGTTTTCACAAATCCGTAACAATTTTTAATCTAGCTTGTTCACAGTTTCTCAGATGAAACTATGGTTGAGTCTGCCCATATGTTTTGAAATTGCACCTGGAAAAGCTTGAGGAGTTTTGGCCATTTTTCCTAGAGAGAGAGACCAAAGATTGTGCAGTTTTGACTGGAGAGGGGAGTGGGAAGAGGTTCAAGCTAGTCACACCTTAGAATCTCTTAGGACATATCTAGTAGGTTAGAAAGGTGTAGCCTTAGCTTGTCAAGATTCTTACATTAGGTGCAAATGAGTAAAGGACTGAACTCATTTGGACTTCACTGTGTCATCTTTGGCTTGGGCTTGATATCTTCTGACTCTGGGTGCACTCCAGAGGTGGGTTCTGAATCTTCTTACTGCCGGTTTGCTCAAGGTTGTGCCTCGAGTGCGTGCGCAAAGCATGTGAGCGAGCGCAGGTGCAGCAGTCAAAAACTAGCTTCTGCGCATGCGCAGAAGCAAAATCCAAGATGGCAGCACCCACGGAGCCACCGACAGAACTGTCTCCGTGACATCACTGCGGAGTTACTACCTACTCTATAGAACCGGTAGGGAACCCCCTCTGCTGTAGCCTCCTCTTTTCCTGCTAAATGGCTAATTGTTTCACAATTAAAAATATGGTTTTTCTGCTGTTAGGAAAAGTTGGAAATCAGTATTCTTTTCCATTGGCTACTTAATCACTTGGATTAACTGGATTGTGACTGACAATGAAGCTGACAAGGCTCCTTTGGAAACCAGTGGGAAATGACTCGCTGGCTTGGGCTGTGAACCAATGATGTGCAAGCAATCACTAGGGAGGAAGGCACATCAACTGCTTCACTTTCCTCTTAGCATCCTTGCTCAGGATTGGTGGGAGAGAAATGTTCTCAGCTACAGGCAAGAGATCCTATACGTGAGTGTTCATCTCACAGAAGTATTTGGAGACCAGGGAAATGCCAGGCTAGCGTAATTGTAGTATAGCTTAACGTCCAGACAAACTGGCCTGGATGTTATACAATATACTCATTCTATCAAGAAAGTGAGGAATGAAGTTTATAAGTCCCTTGGTAGTTGATGCTGCACAAAATAGTTGGTTTGAAACGGAGGAGCATAAATATTTTTAAAAAGGCTTTTCCACAGAATGTCTATTATTACAATTAAAAAAAAACAGGCTTCCTTTATTCCTCCATAGAAGCTGTCTGTTAGTAGTAGCAGCTAATCCGATCTATTTACAAGGAATTGATAAATGCTGTAATCAAGTCAGAGATAACAAACAGGCAACCACCCAACTGTGAAATCATCTGGCATTCATCATGCCATTAAAAAAAAAACTGAATTCCATGCTGCCCAATACATATATTTTTGTCTTTGCATGAAAGGGATAAGGCGACTAAAATGGTGCATACTTTTTTTCAAAATCTGAAAAAAAAGGGATTTTAATTTCTGTGCTGTGGTCCGTCTGTGTCTAACAATGCTGCGCTTCAGCCTGTAGGTCAGCAGGAACAGGAATGATGCTGAGTTCCTGGTCCACAACATCCATAGAAGAAGTTGCTCAGGCAGCTCCACAGACAATTCTCTGGTTGCAGCTCTATATTTATAAGGACCGTGAAGTCACCAGGTCTTTAGTGCATCGGGCTGAGAAAGCTGGCTACAAAGGCATTTTTGTGACTGTGGACACCCCATATCTTGGAAAGCGCTTAGACGATGTACGCAACAAATTTCGTCTGTCTCCGCATCTCAGGTACTTAGGAACATAAGTATCAACTTTCCATCTTTTTCTCTAGGTTCAAATCCTACATCTAACTACCATGCTATCACTGTAACAATAAGCTACTAAACATGACCTTCCATATCTAGTATGGCAAATATGGAAAAGAAAAATATTTCATGCAGGTTGATAATTTTACATCGAACCATGTGGTTACATTGATAAAAAACAGTTTTACTGGTGTTTTACTGAAACCCTAAGAGGCATCCTTGATGAACAAAAAAAATGTGCTGAAAAAACAAATTTTGGTGTTGCAGTTGAAATGGAAAATGTCTTGTTCTTCCAAATATATGCATTTTAGTAATGGTACTTTGAAGGATTATTATCCCCTAGACCAGTGATAGCAAACATTTCTCTTCTCGCCCGCCAAAAATGGCAGCGCGCACGCGTGCCAGCACGCACCCCCTCAACACACACTGCACTGCGTATGTGCGTGCGCACCCCTATTGGATTGTTTTTTGCCCTCCAGAGGGTTCAAGAGGCTTCTCTGAAGCCTCCAGAGGGTGAAAAACTGCCCAACAGGACTTCAATTTTGCCAATTGAACTGTTTTTCACCCTTTGGAGGCTTCCCTGAACGTAAAAACGACCCTACAGGCAAACCAGAAATTCAGGAACGGACTTCCGGTTTGCTTGAGGGGGCGTTTTGTACCCTCCGGAGGCTTCAGAAAGCGTCCTGAAGCCTCCGGAGGGTAAAAAACCGCCCAACAAGCAAACCGGGAGTTACTTCAATTTGCCTGCTGGGCCATTTTAAACGCTCCGGGGGCTTTAGGGAAGCCTTCTGAAGCCTCCGGAGGACGAAAAACGGCCGGTTTGCCAGTTGAGTCATTTTTTTACATTGCAGCGCCTCGCGTGTTCTCAGAAATGGCTCTGCGTGCCACCTGTGACACGCGTGTCATAGGTTTGCCATCACTGCTATAGACTGAAGAAGGTAGAAAGATAGAAGATGGATTAGTAAATTATGCAATGAAGGGAAATATAGCATATCAGAACGAAGGGAAATGAAATGTGACATTGAGTTCTATAAGAAACTATATAAAGAAAAGGAATGTAATAGTGAAGATAAAATATTACAATGTCTCCAGAAAGTTCCGGAAGACGTTAAAAACATGCTGAACAAGGAGATAACACTCTTAGAACTAATAGAGGCAATTAAAAAAACAAAAAAATAAGAAAGCACCAGGTCCCAATGGGCTACCATCAGAAGTATATAAAAACCTACAAGAGTTTTTAGGCCCAACTTTATTAAAAGTATTCAATTAAGTTTTAAAAGATACAAAGACACCGGCCTCATTGGAAGAAGCAATTATTACACTGATCCCTAAGGAAAATTCTGATTTGACACTTATTAAAAATTATAGGCCCATATTATTACTAAATTCAGACCATAACATTTTCATGGCGATAATGGCCAAAAGGCTAAAACGGTTTTTGGACTAATTCATTCACACCGACCAAAATGGTTTTCTGCCCAAAAGGCAAATAAGAAATAATGTTAGGACTATACTAGATGTTTTGGAATATTATGAGGTGCATAATGAAAAGCAAACGGTGTTAATATTTGTTGAGGTGCAAAAAGCGTTTGACAATGTTCAATGGGACTTTATGTTGAACCAGCTAAGATACATGGAATTTGGGGAGAACTTCATAAATATGTTCAAACCATTTTATTCTAAACAAGAAGCCAAAGTAGTAATTAATGGAGAAACAACAAAAAGCTTCCAAATTCAAAAAGATACAAGACAAGGATGCCCACTATCACTGCTAGTGCTTGTATTATCCTTAGAAGTTTTGACTAGAATAATTGGGAAAGATGAACAAATTAAAGGTTTAGAAATCAAGAAAGAAATATTTAAAGTACAGGCTTTTGCAGATGACCTGGTCTTTATTATAGAAGAGCCTTTACAGTCTGATGTAAGGCTAATGGAAGGACTGGGAGAATATGGTGAAGTAGCAGGTCTGAGAATAAATAAGGAAAAAACTAAAATGTTAGTTAAGAATATGACTAAATTGGAAGAAATTGGCTGGGATAATAAACATTCAGACAACTAAGAAAGTGAGATATCTAGGAATTCAAATAATGGCAAGATGCATCATACTCAAAGGAGATAACTATGATAAATTAATTGATCAAAGCGAACCTGGATAGATGGAAAAACCTGCAACTCTCCTTTAGGCCCATATTAAGAAGAATTGCAACAATAAAGATGAATGCACTACCCAAAATGCTTTTTTTATTTCAATGTATACCAATTAGATTAAAAAGGGATTTTTTGGAAATTTACCGTATTTTTCAGACTATAAGACATACAGGTGTATAAGACGCACTAAGATTTCAAAGAGGTAAGTAAGAAAAAATGTTTTTGTCCTCCTTGGCCCTAGGAGCAGCCTGCAGGCCTCCCAAACCCTCTATGCACCCTGTTTTTTGCAAAAATGGGCCCATTTTCACCCGTTTTGGGGAAAAACGAGGTATACAGAGGATTTGGGAGGCCTGCAGACTGCT
>JANHFT010008288.1:263468-302344 GCA_032467955.1 Pseudoxenodon macrops | reverse complement strand
CCCATAAAAGAGGGTTCCCCAGGCCCAACAGCAGTCCGGATTGTTATCATGAGCTGAACCTTAATAAACAGAGCTGAATGTCACCAATGCCTCCAGTCTTCAATTACTGCGCGATCTAACAGTATTAGTATAGTTAAACAGATTTTGATATAGTTACCTAACTAGACATATTTTGCTAACCTATTTTACTGTTTTCTATAGCCTTTGTAGTTCAAAGTAAACACCGTATAAACATGAAAGCAACTGCTTCAGAACAGAAATAAAATCCTTAGGTCCTTAAAAAGCATCTCTGCCATTTCTCAATGTTATTTATCATTGCCAGGAACTTGTCATTAAGTTAGACTTCTATGATACCTTGAGATTCAGGAACTCAAACCAGTAACAGTCCACCTGTCTGCTTTATTTGATTGGGAGGAGAAATAACTCCGTTATTGGCACCATCTGGTATCTAAATTTCAAGGATTGAATGGGCACCTGGGGATTTGCATTCTGAAATATTAGCAGGAAAATCATAGAATTGGAGGAAAGAAACAAAGCCAAGAAACCTGAAAGCTTCGCTTCACAATATGGGTAGAAAAGCAGGGCTGGAATGATACTTGGATCCTATCATTTTAATTGTTTCCTGAGTTACTGAGTACGCATATGTTTTTAGAAACAACACATGGAATGGTTATAGTATTAAATACGAAGAAGGGAAATATATCTATAGAAATTATAAACACTATTCTGTTTTGCCATGCTTTTCACTGCAGATAAATATGTAACAAATAAGGCTTCTCCTAGCTCAGAATAAGTTTCCTATTGCTCTTTCAGTAAAATTGCTTCTAAATACACTTTTGGAATTTCTCATATAGAAAATTGCAATAGGAAAATAAGACGCTATCTGCTGGAGCAAGCCAACACCCCATCGTTCTGTGTCATGTAATGGCTGAGTACATGCATTCAAGAAGTTCACAAGTATTTTCAACATCACAAGTATGATCCATGCCCCAATGTACACATCAATATATTGCTTCCAAACTGGGGGGGGAATAGTTTACTTGCTAGAATTCTTGAGCCACAACTCTTTTCACCTTCTTCTCTAGATAAAGAAAACCAATGCTTGAATGAAAGTTATTTTATTGGAATTTTGGCTTTCAAAATTCTAAAAGTATCTGCCGTCTTCCTCAGAACCAGAAGGAACTGATACTTTCCTAGGACATATTTGAAAGAAAAGACCCCACTTCACAGGTATCAAGGACAGATTTCATTTTTTCCCCCTCTTGAACTGTTGAAATTCATTTCCAAAGGTTTGTGGGTGAAAACCACAAAGAGGAATTCCCCTCTTAGTAACATAAGCGCAAATGTACACCATCCATTTAAGGGTAGAGATGCTGAAGGTAATTTTGATGAAGACAATGTGATGATATGGTCCAAAGTTACATGCCAGCATCTATGTCCTCACATTCATCCTACAGGAAATGCATGTTTAAAGAAATAGAGAATGAAATATTCATATAGGTTCATGAAGTATATATTTTCCTGGGGCCTCGTGTTCTACATTGATAACTCCGCTACTGAACATATACTTCAAGTTGGCAAAAAGGTTCTGGTAATAGTGTGCCAGTTCTATCAAGGCCAAAAGAAATAGGTTCCAGGAAGGAAAACCAATTGCTGTAATATCATTCCAAACAAGAGGTTCCAATTCCTGCAAATAGCATGAAATGCTTCCCAATCTTTCTACTTTAACGTGAGATAAAATATTTTCAGTCAAACAAATGTAGAATAAAGCTTTCAGCTTCTCATTGGGAAACTGTTACTCAAAAGTTGGCCAGCTATGCATGTTTCCTTTAAGTAAAACATCCCACAGCAATCAGTAGGAGTTTTATGTTATATATTCTTGGCTGCTACTAAAAGTCTCACTCAGCCACATCCTAAAATCTGATGAAAATAAACCTACACAGGACAACATTTCAACTCATAGATGATTCTGCTTATTCTGTTAGAATTTTCTTCTATATCATACTGTATTTTCTGTTTCATACTGTGCTGTATACAGAATAATTGTGCTCTGGCTTTTGATCATAAAATATAAACATGCTTTATATATGTAACATAGTTTGCCTATACATGTCTATATAAATACATTTATGCTTAATTTAACCATAACAATAAATGTTAATGTAATTTTTACACACATACACACAGATTTTAATCAGTGAATTATTTTGTGTATATGTATTTATTAGCATTATGCTAATAAATCTATTTCTATTTCTATAAAAGATAATAAGTTCACTGGAATTTGCTAAAATGGCTACATTTTAAACAGTGTATAAGGAAGCTAATGTTTTCTGATTAAAAGAACTTAAACAGCTAAGTGAAGACTGGTGATTAATTTTTTTCAACAGATACATCCATTATTGTGCTACAAGTATACTTTCCCACATTTCCCACTAATAAGCTTCAGATGTACAGTACCAATTGGATCATAATAAATGTTTGTAGTCTGCTGTTTGTCTATATTTCCAAAAAAAATCAAGCTAACTGTAATAGGTATATCACACATTGTAGATGACAGATATTAAGAAAATTCGTGGTAAAATATAAAGTTACAATGTGCAAGTTGTGTTTTGTGGTAAAACATAAAGTTACAAAATACAAGTTGTGTTTATTTTACCTTTCTAGTCCAGTGAATGCTCAAGGTAGCTAAAACACTTAAAAAATATACAAAAATACAGTGTGAAACAAGAAACCACTCAATTTTTATTGGACAGTTTTTTTTAAATGAAGAAATGAGTAACATTAGTTTGGGTACAGTTATTTTTGAAAATAAAATTAAGTTCACTTGAGTGATTCACTGTGGTGTTTCTGATTATGGTTCAAGAATTTCAAATTGTCCCTCACAAATTTGAGAGATTTGACTTGAAGGTTGGTATATATAGTTCAACACATGCTTCTCTGAGTGATTTTTAAATAATTTATTTTAGTTTGGACACTGCCCAACTCTAACTTACTATAGACAGTAACATAGGTACAATACAATGCAATACAAACAAAAACCAAGATGGGACCTGGACAAAAATACACAAACAAAAACCAAAATTAACAAACAAAGAAACAAACAAAGAGTCCATCCATCTCACTCCAAGACCTGGGAAAACAATCAAGTAGATATTATGGAGTACCATTAAGGTGATACCACACAGATTTCAGCACCATGTATACTGTATTGGAAAGATTTTGCTGATTTAAAGAGAAATATTCCTAGGAAGATACTGAGGTTAATCTCCCTAAATATTTGCACTGCATTTAAAAGAAGTCACTCCATGCTTAGAAAAGAACATTTGTATTCTTGAGAGGACTGGTATCCTGTTGGGTTGTGAGATAGTCTCTTGACCTATACTGCTCATTTTATTTGAGCGCAAGCTGTGGTCCTATAAAGGTAGTGCATTAATGATTAAAGATAACTTAAGATAACAACTTTAAATGGATCTGTATGGCGGAAAGAAGAGGGAACCACAAAAAGAAAATGAAAATAAAAGTTTAACAATGTCACATATGAAATCTGTGTAAAAATATGCTATCGCCATCAGTTATCAGTCATTTGTCTAGGTAGTTAATGATGGCATCATTAGTAATAACTACTTTATAGTTTTTAAAGCTTTATTTGCTCCAGATATTTACTGGGGAATAAAAAAAAATTGTGTAGCTGAGGCTCTAGGAAAAATACTGGCAGTGGAAAAACTAACCTACACCAGATGGCAGAGGCCAAAGAAATACTATAAAATATGGCTGCCATTCTTACAGTTCTCAGAAAAGCAGAACCTAAACACACACACAGAGACAAAACTGTGAAAGTGGCAACCCTTTTCCTTTTGCTTACATTTCCCTTTGCTACTCAGCAAACCTGAGAGGTATTGTATCATCACATATCAAGAAAATAATATGCCAGGCTGTTGAAACAGGTGGAATATGTTTGTTTGTACCAACACGCCTCTATGAAAGAAGAACAGAATGCACTGCTGTGGTCGTTCCATAGCTGCATCTGCTAACGTATTAGCATATAAACGTGGTTCCTGCAGTACATAACAGACATTGTCATATGCAGAAGGTTCAAGTTATCTGTCCTGCATGTAGCTTACCTTTCTGAATATAAACGTGAATTTTGAAAATGTATACAAGACATGCATTCTGGGGTTTGTACACAGGATTACACTTGACTGCATTTTGGTAAAGAAAATATTCATCCTTTGTTAACATCCTAGGAAGAGACAGGAAGGAATGGAAGAAAGTTTTAATAGAAAAGGGAAGCATTTTGTACAGAAAAGGGATGAGTATCTGAGAGAGCAAATTAATTACAACGAGAATCAGCTTAATTAAAGTGGACGTATTTTACAAAATGCATACAAAGATCTCTTCATAACCAAAAGAGCTCCTTTTCAAAAGCTTGATTCTAGACTGTTATTTTTATGGATTCTTATTCTGTATTTTCCATTTATTGAAAGAAAGAAAAAACATGGTGCGGTGTGGGTTTTAATGCAAAAGTCTCCCTTTATGGTTAAAGTCAGCATTAGCATTTCATCTCTTATTGCTAGGCAACATTCAGTGTTGCAAATTCCACGCTTCTGTAGAGTGCAACTTTGAATTTCACCTCCAACTGTAAAAATGTAGCCTGTTACCCATTACATGCCACGATGGTTGGATACCATCCCAGGAAAGATATAAGTATGGCTGGCAGTGGAGGAGCCATTGGCACAGAGCAAAAAAAAAAAAAATTGGGGTGGGTGGGGGAACATCATTATTTCAAGGCTGGCATATCACTAATTGTTAAATACATTCTTTTATCAGCTTCAGATTTTGCAAATTGTGCCTTCTGATTGCCTTTTAGATAGCTCGACAAAGGCAGCCCCCTGTGAAGCAAACGTGGTACATTGGAATGGCATTAAAGCAAGCAGATTCCTTACTGATGCCATTTCCAATGCATGTATAATATTACTTCCATAAAAGCCAGTGCAGCATTGGTAACTTAAATGGAAATTGCTGATGCCTAAAAGAAGTAACACAAGAAGAACACTTAGCATTACTGGTTTAAATATGTATTCCTTTCACTGGAAAAATTGTGGCAGGTATGATAATTAACGTCATGGCTCCATCTTTGCTAACAGAAGTATAAAAGCAGAGTTTTAATTTGTATGCATTCTTTACTGAAACTTGTAGTTATTGGCCAAATTACAAATATAGGAAATATGTCCAACTAGTATTATTCTCATATATAAGTCTGATTTATCTTTTTATTACAATTTGGGTGCATGTGTCTTTATAGATAATCTAGAGTTGGACTGCACAAAGCCCCCAATCCTCCCCCCCACCTCTTTTTAGCCTTCAAAATCTTTGAATTTATCTGCCCAACATTTCATATAATTCACACAGATGTTATTTCATGGCACTTTTCAACTGAAAAGCAAAGCAGTATACTTGAGTATACTTAACACTATAAGTAGTCCTCGACATAGGAACGTAATGGACCTTGTCCATTGCAGTTGTATGTCATAATAATTGTAAAACAGATAAGTTGCAACAATTGTTAAGGGAACATAGTGAGCATAAAGCAACTGCTGCGATTGTTAAACAAATATTATGGCCATTAAGAGAACCAATGGTTTACTATGAACATGGCTTTGTCAAGGCCCAGATGTATGTGCTAGGGTTTGGGGGGGGGGCTTCGGGTTGTAGGTCAAGGGAAGGACTACCTGTGCTAAAAGATTAGCCCTTCAACCACAAGTTTTAGCCATCCACAGTTCAAACTTTTGCTCATTCATTTTCAGTCAGTCTCTTGTACCCCATGACTAAAGTATAAAAGGCTTCTATAGCCTTTTTTGGAAGTCATTGTTAGCATGGCTACAACTAAGATTTTGAAGTATCATGTAAAATGATTCATCTGGTGAAGATTAAACAATTTCAGAATCCTGATCCTCTTTAAACTATAATATAATATGGTTTATTGCACAGTCAGCCAGATGTCCAGCATTTTAATCCTCTTATTGAGTCCTTCTCATAGACCTGGGATAGCCATCTGTTGATGTTTGATGGTGTTACAGATAAAATTGTAGAGTGTAAGCAGTGGTGGAATTTTTAAAAAATTACTATCGGTTCTGTGGGCATGGCAGGGGAAGGATACTGTAAAATCTCCATTCCTTCCCCACTCCAGGGGAAGGTTAACTGCAAAATCCCCATTTCCTCCTAATCAGCTGGGACTTGGGAGGCAGAGAATAGATCGGGGTGGGGCCAGTCAGAGGTAGTATTTACCGGTTCTCCGAACTACTCAAACTTTCTGCTACCAGTTCTCCAAAACTGAACAGAACCTGCTGAATCCCACCTCTGGGTGTAAGCTGTTCTAAGTAATGCCTTTTACAATTGATTGGTCATGAATTTGCTGTTGTTCTTGTTGTTGTTGCTATTATTGTTGTTAATCTCCAAATTAAAAACAATAAACTCAAATTTTAAAATTATTTTTTTAATCATTTTACTTTTAATACAATACAATATAATGCAATATGATAGCATCCCAAATGAATGAAATGCCATTATTAATAATATAAAACTATGTAAAATAAAAATGTAAAATAAAAATATAAAATAAAGCTAATTAAAAATGTTCTCTTCAAATCTTTGAGACATTTTCATAATTCATTATATTATAAGAAAAATGTCAAGGAGTTAGGAATACAGTATATGTGTGGTGATTCTGATTTTGCATGCCTTCCCAAAAGTCTTCAAGGAAAAGGCATTTCTGTTAAGAGTGTGAATAAGCCATGGTATGCACATGTTCTTTTAAGAAAGGCCAAGGGTGTCCTTCTGTTTTCTTAGCTCGGTTTTCATATTTATGTGTCTCATTTCCAGCTCATTGCTGGTGCCTCTGTTGTGCTATCCATCAACACTTTTATCCTCCTTGTTCCTCAAAAAGCACATAAAATCTTTTTTTATGTGGTAGTAATATTATTGCAAATAAAAGCAAATACCAAAATCTTTATTAGTCTGCCAAAATAATAAACTATTTAATAAAAACATGCTGTAAAAAGAAGGTCATTTGCATCACTCAATTTTTTCTCCCAGGAAATATAGAGTGTTATTGGTCAAAAAGGATAACATCATGTCAAATCTTGCTGTTGTTGATATAATGGAAATTCAAATGATGGTTACAAAGATCCTAGAATTTGCACATTCAGTATTTTTAATTCTGGCTGCCCATTGAAAGATGATGAAGAACAAAAGTTTGGACTGCATGTGTTACAATTCCCCAAGTGGGAAAAAGAGAGATGACATTGGCTGCACTTATCCCACATAATGAAGGAATTTTCAAGACTCATGTTGGCCTCACAACTATGTAGCTCCATGTGATTTATGGTCCAAATACTTGCCATCTTGAATTTGTATTTGGTTTGGAGTTGAATCAAAGCTTTAATATGTTTTCATTATTCTGTCCTCTTTCCCACCATCCCTGCATAAGAGAAATGCTTTATGCTTTATTAAAGAGATTTGGTAAGCTGCCAAGATTTTGAGATGTGTTTCCAGTCTGTAGCATCACAATTCTCTTCCTAATGCAAGCTTTGCTTTTATATTCTTTCAGCTATTTTTCTCATTTGAAGATTTTATTCCCCACTTACCAATCAATAATTTCTAAAACCTGATTAGCATAAAGACATTTTTAACAAAATCTAAAGAAAATATTATGAAATATTATTTCATGCTTTAAAGTAACATTTGTTAAAGGGCTAAGGTGTCTCATAGAATTCTATGAAATGGCTGTTTGCTTCTCTGGGGAAGAATTGCAGAATATGGACAATCATTACTTGTAATGTGTCTTTATTTTAAAGATACTGTATATAAGACAAGATATTAACATCTTGTCCTTTGAAGTTCTTGATGCTCTCTGAGAGGTTAGTTGTTTTCTTGCAGATGTTTCATTACCCAACTAGGTATCATCATCAGTTGTGCTGTCCTGCTCACTCACACACACACACACACACATCATCCTAGTTTAGCAGTTTATTAATATTCCCCAGCAATTCCCCTTCACAGAATCCAGCCAATGAAGCAACTGTAATTCACAGGGCAATGGCCCAACTAGTCCACAAGGCACCCTGTAGAAATAACTCTACAAAACAAGATAAATTGACCAGGCCAAAGCCAGTCTGCCAGGCAGGAGAGTCCATGAGGCAAAGACAAGTCTGGAATCCATGAGAAACAATCCAAAGTCAAGGCACAGAGTCCAGTACAAAAGGCAAGGATTCTGATGACCAGGGAACACACAGCTAAGAAATGAACATGTTATTCCCAGCATCATTTCCCTCCATCCCATGCACTAAATAGCCAGCTCCTGGTGCAGCCCATCAAAAGGAGCAAGGCTGCTCCCTCAAGAATACTCAGACTGATGTCTGTTGTTCCTGCCTTTTTTTTCACCGATTTGCTCTCAGATCAGGTGGAGAAGGAAGTTCCTTTTCCTTTTGCCACATGGCTGCAGCTGCGTGCTCTCTCCACCTGAAGTCTCAGGGCAGTCCTGCTGCAGCTGGGTCTCAACCATCCCACTCTCAGCTGGCTGTTCATCCAGTTGCTCTCCCCTGTGGTCACATCACCTCACTTGGAGCTGCAGCCCCCGGCTCAGAGCCATCAGGAGCCTCCCCTCCTGTCATGCCCAGAACCAATTAATCCTCCCCCCAAATTAACATCCA
Source organism: Pseudoxenodon macrops (assembly GCA_032467955.1). Lineage (NCBI taxonomy): Eukaryota > Metazoa > Chordata > Lepidosauria > Squamata > Pseudoxenodontidae > Pseudoxenodon > Pseudoxenodon macrops. The sequence goes on along the minus strand of JANHFT010008288.1, from coordinate 293,633 downwards.
GAGAGGTGTCTGGGGAAGCAACCAGGAAAGTCATCCCATCAGTGCTAGGAGGACCTGGGGTTTGATGTCTGTTAATAAACTAGAAGCTTGTCCTCTCAGTGTTGGTGGAAGTGTTCTTGGTGGTTCCTGGAATAGGCTGTTGTCTACTGAAGATATATTTTGGTCTTTTTTTTTACTGTTTGACTTTTTTGTCTTTTTTACAGTATATAGTTGTTGCTTATATCTATATCAGAAGTGGATTCTAAATCTTCTTACTGCCGGTTCGCTCAGGGTCACGCATCGAGCGCGCGTGCAAAGCACACAAGTGCACGTCAATAAAAAAATAGCTTCTGCGCATGCACAGAAGCAAAATCCAAAATGGCGCCACCCATGGAGACATCGAAGGAACCGGCTCCGTGATGTCATTACGGAGTTACTACCGGTTCTATAGAACCGGATAGAACCAGTAGGAACCCATCTCTGCTCTATGCACCTGTTGATGGTTGATTTGTCTAATTGCCAGCATTCAGGAATTGGCAGGTGGCTCAAAATACCTTCTCATCAGCAATCAACACCCAGATAAACAGAGATTAACACTAAGATTAATACTAGACCAACAATCAAGCAGTAAACAATATGCCAATTAAGGAACTTACAATTCAAACAAGCGAACAGTAAACAATGGCCTAATCTATAAACCATCAAGATAGACAAGGCAAGTCACTAGTATATAAACAGAGAGCAAACTCTATTCCTTTCTAGCATTGATGATGCTACCTAGTTGGGTAATGAGATGTCTGCAAGAATACAACCAAGCTTATAAACATTTTACAAATTCAGACATTTTATCATTAATGATCCTCAACCATTCTCCTCTACAGAACATAAAATAGCAAGGTACACAATGAAAGTCAATATAAACCACTTGTACTTGGATACCAAGTTGCCTTGTTTCCCTCATTACTGTCCATCCCCAATGGACAAATGCTGAATGGTTTTTTTTTTCTAGGAATCAGATATTAGATGTATTTATGTAAAATGCATAGGAAGCATCTTACTGCTGTGAGTAACTGAGTATCAATACATAGGTGTTTCATCTGGCAATCATCAATAAATTTTGAGTAGCATTGTTTGATTAGGAATAATGATGAAATTGCTAGTTCTCACTAGCAAGTTGTCAGATGCAGCACAGTAGATATTGTCAGTGGTTGCCTATTCAAAATGACATGAGACAATGATAAAGTGATATGGTCCTGTGTCATATGACAAGTTCAAGGTATATGTACTGGTAATGTAAAGTCTCTGGAAAAAGATAGATAAATAAAAAAAGATACTTTCCTGAGTTAGCATTATTAAAAATACTCAAATGACTAAGAAATCTGCTATTATCTTTTTCCAAATTTTGTTTATGTTTTTATTTCTCAGTCTAGCCTGCTATTCAGGTTTCCACCCAAAGTACTAACCAGATCTGATGCTGCTTAGTTTTTACAAGATCAACCATAATCTCATGCATGCTCCCTTCCAGTTTATAGATTACCGGTATGTGGCAATGTATGGTCATGCATCCTATTTGAATTATTTGAGCACTTAATAGGAAGAGTTAAAGTTGTATGGTAAATAAATATCAGGCAAGTTCACGTTGTACCAGTTTGTTACTGAAATTCAAAATCTACACATTGTACTGTTTCTATATTGAAGAATATGAATATTTCTGCAGGGGGGGGTAGGAGGGTTATTTAACACATCAAACTCCACTTGAGGTTGTTGTAGTACACTCCAGGAATATTTTTACCCTATTTCAGTTGGTGTATAACTTCTCTCATTCTTCTTTGGCAAGCTGGTTTAAAGGGAAAAAAATACTTTCTTTTCTGGTTCTTTTTATTTAACGGGATGATTCTACTATAGCTAAAAGTATTTTCGAACGAATAATTTACTTTATGTTCTCCAGGCAAATTAGAGCTTTTCTTTCATTTGGGTTGTCTATACAAGATGCTTTTAAGCCACAGTCCCAGTGGTTTCCAGCCCTATCACCTAATAATTGACCATGACAGGAGCTATATATCCAGTGCCAGCGGGAAGAATGAATTGTATATGTCAGGCTCAATTACAAGGTGGAAGACCTAGCAAGAGAAAAGACTGAACTGATTAAAGCTTGATGTTGACAAGAGAGCTGACATATCAGAGTTATTTTCAAAAGATGCCCTCTCTGAATTCCTCCCAGATGCTTCAACAGTCAATATCCTGACCACTTTGTCTTTGCTTCACGTTGTCCATTCAGCTAGCATGCCATATATTGTTCCGCTCAATAATTCTTGGCAAAATAAAATGCTCTTTGTCTCCAACCCAAACCTGTGTAACAACAACAACAGACTGATTTTTTTTGTTTAAAAGACTGAAAAAGAGTCAAATAATTAGGTAATGTTTAGAGTAAAAGAATTAGTGAGTGTTGGTAATGTTTGAAAAAAACTTTGGCTTCTTAAACATCAGAATTTGCAACAAAACAACAACAAAAGTATATTGACAAATTAGGCAAGAGTGAATCAATAAACCTACTCATCATTTTGTACTGATTAAGGCTAATGCAAATGTCTATATCTGAATAAAAGAATCATCATGCTTTCCCCCCCCCATCCATGCCCAAAACCAATTTACATTATGCTAACTTCTCAAGCTTTTATGATATAGAAATGGCTGCTACAAATTTTCTTGTAACTTGAATAACAGTACAATTCGATCAAAGATGAGCTGAATACATACAGTGGTTGATTAATTATCTATTAACTAATGTAGTTACCACTAGAAGATTTATCAAGACTCATGAGTCCAGGTTTATTATATCGGAATTACAATTCTTCAGGAGTTTCAGTTCTATTACCAGTGACTTAAACTAAGTATTAGCAACAGTTCTTCTGTGAATTGTCACTGTTAATAACATGATTGCCATAGCTTGTACTTTCTAAATTTAATTTCACTTTGATCTCACTCTTTCCTGTTCCCAAGGGAATTCAGACATGGCAGTTCTTGCCTCACATGTCGTTATGCCTTATATTTGCCCTGACTTCTTGACTCTACAATTCATTTTCTGTCTAGAAAAAACAGTTATACCAGAAGCTTGAATTTAGAATTGTAATTCTTCAGATGTTCTGGAATTATAGTTATAGCTCACCACTGCAGGGCTGGTATAGAAGTTGAACTCAGCAACTTCTGGAGAATCACAAGTCCCCCAAATTATTTCTCTTTGGCAGTGTATTTTTAATTCAACATATAGAACAATCATCAATTAACTGAGAACCTTCCTATAATTTTCTTTTAATGGACAAAGGAGCCATTTTTATTTGTTTATTACATCCTGAACAGATAGTGATGTTTGCCTCCTTTATCTGAATTCTATAACATTGATGACATCACTTGCTTAGGGAACTGTCTGATTTGACTTTGTGGCCTTTGCATAACATTATACCTAGTATATTTGGGTATCAAAACTAGTGGTGAAATCCTTTTTTTTTTACTACTGGTTCTATGGGCTTGGTGGGCATGGTGTAGCTTGGTTGGCAAGGCTTGGTGGGTATGGCAGGGGAAGGACATTGCAAAATATCCATTCACACACCACTCTGGCTCAGCCAGAGGTGGTATTTCCTGGTTCTCCAAACTATTCAAAATTTCTGCTACCAGTTCTCCAGAACCTGCTGGATTTCACCCCTGATCGAAACCCAATTTCTAAGATCAGTTTGGTGTTCCTTTAAACCATCTAATCATGTTGTTCACCCAAAGAAATATGTTTTTACACAAAGAATTAAATATTTATTCACTATTAAATCCACTGAACCCAAAGCCTGGTCCTACATATGGTGAGACTTTAAGTGCCAGCTCATTTATTTCCCCTTCAGGATATGGTTGGAAGTATGTGTATTATTGGAATGTTAGCTTTGTGCAATGACTATGATGGTTTAGAAAAGCAGAAAATTGAGACCCTAAGTAAAATATAATTAGCATGTACTTAGTACTGAATACAGTATATAGTTACCAAAATCTATTTTGAATTGAATGTCTACAGCATTAGAGTTTCCAGAGCAGGCTATTCATTTATTCAGGCTTCTTTATTACAATATGTCTTAAGAAAGGTGTCAATTCTGTACAGTATAGTTCTAGAGGTATCAATTAGGTTTTACATTTTCTGGTCTATTTAAACTTTTGACAGAAATTCAGAAACTGGATAGTAATATATACAGAATTTTTTAGACTACCTATACCTAATCATCTTTCTTTGCAGCAAATGGTATTTTTTTTAAATGTCCATCCACTTCATTTCCATAATTTTCACCAGCTACCATTATCCCAGTCCTTACGCTACCTTCTACTTCCTTGCTTGGCAATCATGAGTTCCTTGCACTCTCTTCCCCTCCCTATCAGTTGTAAGTTAACATCTGATTAGTCCATTTGCTAAGGCATTGGTGTATTATACAAACTGTGTTTCTTTCTATAATATGAAATATTTCTTGTCTTGTCTGTATAAGTAAAACACACCTTTTACTTGATAAAATGCTTTGATATTAAGAAAATAACCCCATTTCTAAACACTGAAGTATTTGTATCCTCCAAATAGTTTGATGTGAGCTTCCTGAGGGGATTCCTTAGATTGCCTTCACTGCTGAAGATACAGATACAGAAACATTTTTCAACTTGTTGACCACTAGGTATAGTAAGGATAAAGTACAAGTAGTAAGGATAACAGCCAACAGATTCCTTTGTCTTTGTTTCTATTCTGTTTTCACCTGATGGAAGACTGATACTCTTAGCCTGTTCCCTTCAGTCTGCTTTGTACAGAAAAACATAACCTTCCTTGTTCTCATTTCTTTCATAAACTCAGAAAATAGAGTTTCTATTAGGACATCTACTTTCCTTAATAACCCTTGTCTACAAATATTTTTACTGAACTGGCATTTATATACATATTCACAGCAGGTGTAGGTTCTACTTATCTTTCCAACTGGTTCAGGTCACGACAGAAGTGTGTGTTTTGCTGCACTCCCATCACATCCAGGTATTGCCTCGAAAATAACCCTTTGCGCATGCGACTTTGTGCATGTACAGAGGGTTATTTTTGAGGCAATTTCCACCGGGAGGACTGATTTTCAGCCAGAGAACTGATTCGGGAGTGTGTGTTCCAGTGGCCATCACTGCCGATTCAGCAGGCGGGGGGAAATTCCTGCTACCGGTTCTAGCGAACTGATCCGAATTGGCAGGAACCCACTTCTGATTCACACAAGCTAATTGGTATACTGTATTTATATATGAAAACAGACTATCCCAAATATAACCATGGTATATGCATGTATGTGTGTATTTCTCTCTTACAACATCATAAATGAAAGATTAATTTGTTCGTCTAGATTGCACAGGATTCTTTGCAGTTGATCCATTATCTATGACTTTCATTTTTCACAGTAATTCTTAAACAAATGTGAGTTGAAGTGATAGTTACAGCATTTAATATTTGATATACTGCTTCTCATACAAGTATTCTAATCAAGTAAAACTATAGACAACATCAAATAAACCTCAAACACATCAGGTAAAATGTTTGTTCCATTGGTCCTTATTAAATGATACCTTCCCAGTACTCTATAGAAATGATATCCTTCTCATTCTAGTTATGTTACCGTTTGCATATTGAAGTTCACCCAAAACAATTCTTCCATTTTTAAGGACAGCTTTGAAGGCAACCTGTAATGGGAAGAGGGCAACAAGCAGAAACCATCCCTTTGGACTGTGATGTACACTCTCCAATCTCACTCACAGTAAATCACTTCCTGAGAACCCAGAGCTTTATGGCAGAAAACAATACACAGGATATAGGATGATAGGAATCCACAGGAGGACAAAGAGAGGTTAGTGACATCACACAACATCAACAAATTATGCAAATATGTATAACATCATTGTAGCTCCTGTGTGACAGCTGCTTGTGACAGCTGTTCTAACAATCTTGCTCTTTAATGTCTGAATATTTTTATCTGTGTCTAGTTTTACTATATGGTTCTCATACACAATATTTTATTAATTTGCTGTAATATTCTTGCTGTAGTTGCAGATTTGGGCTCTTTCATAAATACCATAAAATAGAATTCACCCCAAACATCTGGGGACAGAGGTTAGAAACAGAATCCTAAGCTGGTTCAATGGAAACTAATTATCCCTTCAGTACACCCCAAGTACCTTTTCACTGAGATCCAGACAATAATGGAGTTCAGTCAATATAATTTTATGAACAGAGATTTCATTCTGGCACTTGCATAAATGAGCTCCTTGTTTATTACATTAAATTATTATTGGGAGACCAAAAACCTAGTGATGAGCTTGCCTTGCCATACCTGTTGCAACCATTTTGAAGTAGATGAAACTAACAAGTCAAGCACTGAGATGCCTGCTCAGAAGAAAGTAGAAGATGGAATTATGGTTTCTTCTAGTTAAATAACATCTACTAAACTTGATGCAGCCCAGTTAGTTAATTCATTAGTTGTACAAGTAGTCGTGACTTATAACCACAATGTGGACCAGCTAAGCAAGGTGGTTGTTAAGTAAGTTAAGTCCAGTGTTATGTCCTTTCTTGCCACAGTGATGCAAATCACTGCAGTTGTCAGGCAAATCACATGGCCGTTAAGTGAATCTGGCTTCTCCAATTGACTTTCCTTGTTGGAACATAGCCAGAAGGTTCCAAATGGTGATAACATGACCTCAGAATGCTGCATCCATTGTAAATAGATGCTTGTTGCTGAGTGCATGAAGTTTTATTGTGTGATTGGATGGATGCTGCAATGGTCATAAATGTGAGGACTGGTTGTAAGCAACATTTTTCAATATACCATTGTAACTGCACATCAAGGACTAACTGTCCTTGCTCATAAGTATGTCCCCTGCTATACCAGACTTAGGGTTTAGGACAAGGATAAGTAAAAGTCTTACGACTTGAAGAACATTTTTAATAAGGGCCACAGATGGAAGTGGAAGTAATATAACAATATTTCTGGAATGGGAGAGAACTTTTATTAATGAGATTTCAGGAGTTATTTTTAACAGTATTAGATCTAGCTTGTTGCATATATTTCTTTTCATTCCACAGAAAATCAATAGGAAATTTTGTCTGTTAACTGTTCACTGTAATTCAAAGTTTAGTGTTGAATTTCAGCATGATCTTAGGGTACTCTGGAGTACAAAAAGGGCTGATGTAGCCCTTTGTTTAAAAGGAATTGACCCATTATTCTGCTATTCTTTCCATTTATTTTATTGCTGCCACTTTTTTACCATCTATTTATAAGAATAAATGGTAAATCAAGCCTAAATTTCAAGCCTTACGTTTCTACTGTGCTATTAAAAGGCTGAAAATGGTAAGTGCATTAATAGCTAAAAATAAATCTGAAAAAAGATGCATATTAGAACTAAAAAAAGATAAATTAGCTGGCTAAATGAAGTACTATTTTGAGTATTAATATTAATATCACAACTTCTAAGGAAACAGCAGTTTATTGAAAAGACAATGTCAATGAAGATTACGTAACATACGGTATATGTGCAAACCTGTATCTTAAATCCATTTTTTAGAATAACCAAAAAGTGGGCCACCAGAATTTTATTTATGAGTTTCTCACCATAATCTTCCCATGCTATTATAACTATGTTAAATATTAGTCTCTGGACATAGACAATTATGAACAGAACTACACCTATGTTATTACATCTCTACTATGTCAAATATGATCCATCCATGCATGTTCCAAATAATTGAATGACTTCACTTGAATAATTATTCTATTTGCATTTAAGTGCTTTAAAAATGAGTATTACTATTTTATGGTGTTCCTGATTGGGTGATTATTCCCAGACCAGTAGACTTCACTAAGCGTTTTATATCTGAACCCTATATGTCCAGTGGACAAAGTGCTTTAATTAAAACCTGTTCTATAGTACCACTTTTAATAGCAACAATAGCACAGGTAATTCAGTTTGGATCATTTACTTTATCTGCAGGAATCCTAAGAATTATGGGAAGAATCTTGAATATTTGTTATTAAAAAAAATACAAATACATACACAGGGAGTGAAAGACAGAAACTAAAAGATAATTTTCTATTATTGTACTATGATAATGAATATTGGTTTGTTGCACTTAGGCCCCACTGTAATAATATCTGGTAAAAGTTAATCATGTTGCATATTCCAGTAGTAAAATTACAGCCCAAGATGACTTGAGGCAACCTTGGCAGCTTTCAGGCACATGGATTTCTACTCTCAGAAATGGTTGATGATGGGAAAATACTGGAAGTTGAAAGTTGTACAGTTGGTAGTTGCAAGGCTGAAAAATACAGTTCTAAAGGAATGTCTTTTTGAGTCTATGTCCAGACACTGTGATGATCTTCAGAGACAATATTTTGAGTGCTTTGGTTTAATCTCAAAAAAGTAATTCCTTTTCAAGTATCACTTCCGGAATGTTCTAGAAAAACATTTGCCTGAAGTTTGTGATGTTACCATAAGGAATAGTCATTTAACATAAGAAATAGTCATTTTTCTTTTTCTAATTGTTCTAGATTTTTATCTCAGAAGTGCAGGAACAATATTTCAAAAATTATTACATTGTTTCTTTTCTGGTTATTTGTTGGATTCATATATGTTAATTACATTGAATAAATGCACATAATCCTATATTTACTTACCTGGAAAATATTCTACACTGAAATTTGTGCACTTTTAAGACTACATTCTCCCACGTAGTTATTAGCTCCTTTTGGAATAAAATGGTATAAGGGAAAGAAGTTGCAATATTTATCAACTCCTCTATTTTGAGTATTAAATAAAAAATCCACCACATACATACTGTATCTAAATATGCAACATTTTAAAACATATTTTAAGAAATATGTGTAAAGTGAGAAAGAAATCTGATGCCACAATGCTACTGTTCTTATAGGCATATTCAAATTATATCTGAAAACTACTGCAAGGCAATATTCTAAAAATATATTGTGCATTCCTATTTGCATATTATGTGTACCTATAGCAGCAGTCAGTAATCCAAAATTAAAAGATTGTTTCAGACTTTGGCTTACTTTGCTAAAATAAATCATGTTTTATTCACAGACTGCCAAACAATCTGCATTAAATGTCAATACAACCAGTGTGGCAGAGTGGGATTTCAGCATGTTTCTGCAGGAATAATTCTATATGCCATTCTATACAGGATCTGGTTTGACTGTAAAATATCTTGGATCAGAAAACAACTTCATGGAATCTTGTTCTTTATACAGTAATTATAATATATTTTTAGACAAGCCAATTCGGCTTATAAATTATAATTTACAAATGGTATTCCTTATTCTATCAGTTTTCTGATATTATTTTTCCTACTATTGTTTGCAATGCTAGCATCAGAGATTTCTTTTTGGGGGAGTTAAGAGCAAATAGAAGTTAACAGGATGTTCAATTGTACAGTTGCCATTTCATGTTTTTGACTCTTCATGGAGACATCCCTGATAGCATGTAACTTTTAACATTTTTAACACTGCAATGCTAATTAGAAAGTAAAGCTTTTATTCATATACCATCAGAAAATGCTTGTGGAAATAGATATGGCAGTCTTCTCCACCTTGATCTCTACTCTTGCAGAGGTATACTTGAACATAGAAAACATCACCAAATTGGAGATAACTGATAAATGGGAATTGTCCCCAGAATAACATAAACAACAAAAGCAATTTATTGTAACCAGTGAGATTTTATCCAAACATATTCCTTTAAATTTCAGTGTTTTTACATAGGATTAAGATAGGAAAGCATAGAGGGCATGACTCCTGTAATTTTTTTTATCAGAAAGAGCCATAGAGGCATGTGGATTTTATTCTGTGTAACCAAATACTGTATGATATTGTGCATGTATATGCATTTTCTCCCCAGAAATTAAATGTGCTATGCACATGCACATTTCTTGAACAGAATGGAATACTTTATTTGGCCAAGTGTGATTAGACCCACAAGGAATTTGTCCCTGGAACAGTAGTTCTTGGTGTACATGCAAAGCAACAGAATAATAATAATCATAATACCAGTAAGAGAGGGTAGTAAAGAAGATAAGGATAATAATACTATACCTATACATCATGAGTAAATGTACATAGATATTAGATAGTACTGTGAGACAGGTGTTTAGCAGAATGATGTCACACATCTAGTTGTCCCTGTACCTAGTTGTTTTGGCATACAATGCCCTATAGTAGCTTCCTGAGGGAAGGAGTTGAAACAGTTTATATCCACAATGTGAGGTCTCTATAGTTATTTTCTCAGCCCTTCTTCTGACCTGCACAACATATAGATTTATCATGGAAGCCAGGCTGATTGCAGTTATTCTTTTTGGGAGTCCTATCCACTGCACCTGTCATGTTTGTTTGTTACATATGTGAATATGTGTTGCTTTTCTGTGTGCCTGTGTCTACTTAGACTATATGTGTTCTTCTGTAGACAGTAAGGAAGATGACTAGGGGGGAAATATGCAGAAACCATTATCTATAGAGAAAACGGGATTTTTTTTTTAAGGTCAGCAAAATGAGATATTTAAGCAGGTGCCTCCCTGAATTGTAAGTATGTTTGTAAGGCTTGTAAGATACAGCCTTGTAAGATTCTGTTATTATAGCCATTGCCCCAAAAAATAGTCCTAGTCTTTCTGTGGATTTTCTAGTCTACCTAATGGGGCTAAAATGCATTGTGTGTGTGAAGAGAAAATGAGTATGTTTAATTAGTACAGGCATTCTCCTCTAGTTATATCTGTGTGTGAGGTATACCATAGGAAATACATGATAGACTTATTGATTACAGACCATCAAGTTATGTTTGACTTTTCACAACCACATAGAAAGATTGCGTGCATGATCTGTTCCTAAATTGGTTTTTCAGGTCTTCCAACAATGCTCTCATCTCACCATAACAACCTATCCATCTTGCTGCTGGTCTCTTCTTTTTTCCTTCCACTTTTTGACCCTTCTCCAAAAAAACTGGGTTTTTGCATAATGGGTCTGAAGTAGGATAATTTAAGGCTGGTCATTTGTGCCTCGAGGGAGAATGCTAGCTTGAATAGGACAGAGTGCACACTCTCCATTCTGGGTCTCTTGATTAGAGGAAAAAGAAAGGAATAGATCAGTCAGGTGCCCATGGAGCTGCCCAGTTGCCTTTCGAATAGAAATGCATTGGAGGATGCTATTCCGAGTTGGGTACCTCTGCATTTCTGAATCGTCTCCAGGCTATTTTCGACTTTTCTTTTGCTGTATTTTCTTCCATAGCCATTTGAATTGCTGCTCTGTTTTCAGAGAATTACCCTGCTCTGAATACAGGATTGGAATATAGAGTTCCAAGTTCTTTGACGCAATTCCAATCCAACTTCCCAATGGTTTGGAAATAATAATAATAATAATAAAAAAGGAAAAATACAGTACTGGTGTTCCATTCAACTCCGGTTTTAAGGTTCTTCGATTCCCATCCGCAAACTAGCCATTCAACGACGACGGGGAAAAAACACACACCCTATTTTAGCTCCCCTCTGAATCCGGTCCTGTTTAGCATTAAAAACAGATTTACAGAACATGTATTCAAACGCCGGAAAAAGAAGTAAACACGCTTCTTAAATTTTACCGCACGAAAACCTATTAAAATCCAGGAACTAACCAAACAACGAATACATTCGCTAGTATTAAGTTTTGCCCTTAGTTGCAAAGCCCCCGTATTGCCATTTCTTAGTTATCAAACATATTGCCTGTATTTTGTCTCTTTTTTCTCTCTCCTAATCCGCTGTTAAACTCATCCGCCTTCGTGATGCAAGGCTACCGGAGAAAAAGCCTTCAGTGGAAATCAGGCGGCTTGTGCCGCGTTAGTTTCTTTTTTCAGTCAAGCAGTCGTTTGTTGTTCAGGCACTTTCGGAGACAGACTCCAGAAGGTGGGGCTTTCTGGGAAAGGAAGGAACCTCAAACAGTATCAGCCGGGGTGGCACGTGGGTTGGAAAGGTTGTAGGTGTGCGTGGCTGGAGCTTGTGGCTTAGTCTGTGTTCTTTTCCTGGCTGTTTCTCCCTACCTGTTCTAGGATGAAAGTGGTGGCTTTAATCAGGTAAAATAATTGCATAGCGCTAGGATCTGTCCGGAGCTAAATGATGCAAGTGACAAATAGCCCAAGATGATTCTTTTTTTTCTTTCTTTCTTTCTCTGCGTGCAATCAGCAATGTGATAGATTTTATAAAATACAGGTTTGGTTTTGCTTCCCTTTTAATGCAAGATGAGGTACACTTCAGAAGTTACGGACATCCAGTCTCCTCAAACTCGAGAAGCATTGTAAAGTACGAGTTATATTACAACTAAGCATTTAAAGGGCACTATGTGTCCTGTTGCAGAACTAGGACTTCAGGGTATATTCTGGGGAATGCCTGCATGGTGACATTTTTGGAAATCTTTTAAGATTTTTCTTTTTATGGTTATCTATTCATAGTAATTCTCTGTTGATAACTGTCTGGTATATTGCTTTAGTAGTATTAAATGTAAACTAATATATAGGTAGTCTTCGATTTACAGCAGTTCTTTGAGTTCAAGCATGGCACTGAAAATGGTGACATATGACCATTTTTCACATTTATGTCCATTGCAGCATCTCTATAGTCACATGATTTACATTCGGATGCTTGACAACTGACTCATATTTATGACGGTTGCAGAGTTCAAAAGTCATGTGATCCCCTTTTGCGACCTTCTGACAATTAAAGTCAATGGAGAAACCAGTTTCACTTACTGTAACAACCATGTTACCAATTTAACAACCGCAGTGATTCACTTAACAACTGTGGCAAGAAAAGTCGTAAAATGGGATAAAACTCGCTTAACAAATTTCTCATAAATTTGGGATTCAATAGTCATAAGTTGAGAACTACCTAAAGTTTTCAAAATGATATCTGGGATGGCATTTAAGAGTTATACAGTACTCAGGGTATAGTCACATAGTGCATTCCTTGGTGAATTAAAACATAGTACTTTGAATTAGTCCATTAACTATACACAGCATGACATATTCAGCTGTGAATTAACTGAATGGGATGAGTTTGCACCACATTGCAAGCTAAAACATGGCTGGCTATTTTGTGGTTCAGTATGTATTACAAACATAGATGTACAATTAAGGAACAGAGGGTCTTAACCCACATGCTTGGCCTAGTAATCCACATATTAAATTATTTTGGTGATAGGAATACTTTCAATTTAAACTTTTTCCACCCTGGAAACATAATTAGATTAGATTTGACGTAGTCAAACACACAGTTTGAAAATGTTTTGAATTGCTACAAATCATTTGGAAGTTTATTCTCTACAGGCTGTAGCAAATCAAAGGCAAAGCTTAATTATGGAATTATATAAAAAGGAAAAGGGAAAAATCAGCAACTGTTCTTGAGATTAAATAAGTCTTAACAGCCTACTGAAATAAATAATGCGATGGGAGGAGAGCTTGCTATATAACTAGATATTTTTTAGCATTTCCCATCTCCCCTTGCTTCAGTTTTGATAGGATAGCTCCACCAGTTCACATTTAAAGAATGTGAATAGTTTGTGGTTTACACAGATTTATGATCTGAATGAAATGGCCACTTGTAAATATGATTATGTCTTACTTTGCAAGTAATTGTAACTTTCTTCTCAAATTATTATATTAATAATGTGTGTGTGTGTTGCTGGACATTCTATTACAAGAACTAGTTTGAGGTTTGCTAAAAGATGATTGGTATACCAATCAACTTAGTACTATTATGATTTTTACTAGCAATTTTATTTCATATGATTTTATGTTTACTCAATTTTCCCTGGGTATATCAATGTCTGGTGTCAAGCTCACAGCTGTAATCTAAAGAACAGTTCTTCTAAGTCAGGGGTGTCAAACTTGATTGTGTCATGTGACGTCACGTGACATATCACAACATTTTTTGCCTTTGTGGAGCCGGGGTGAGCGTGACCTGCGCATGAGGCAGCTGGCTTGCAGGCCGCCAGTTTGACACCCCTGTTCTAAGTCATGAGTAATTACATACAAACAGCAAATCATTCATAATAAAAGATATCAAGCTCATGGCCAAATACTAAATGGTTGAATTAGAAATTTTCTAAGGACCGTGCATCTTCTTGTGAAGTCTTTGGAAGGTCTGTAGGTTATTCTTAAGATGCAGAGAATATTATTTCTTGAAGTCACTCTTGTCTTTAGAAAGTAATGTTTAATTACCCAGTTAGTTATGTTCTGAATTATGTTAAACAAAATTATGAACAAGTGAAACTTATTATAATTAGAGTTTTTGGACTGAGCAATGCTTGGATTGTATTCTTGCCTTGATAAAGTCACTCCTTTCCCCTGGCCATTCATCCACTTATAAAAAGTTTTATGCATTTATTGGGAAAATGGGTTTTAATATGTAGATAGACCAAACAGACTCTTTCCAAGAAGGCCTTAGAGTGTCAGGACAATCCTTTTGGAGATAAAGCCACCTTGTGGAACTGGGTGCCAAATCTCCTTTTTTACTGCCTATCTTTACTCTGAGACTGATGGTGGTCAGTAGATACCAGTTTGTTTCTGTTTCTAAACTGATGCTGAGAGCTAATCTGAGAGCTGAAGATACCTTTCCTTCAAAAATGTGGTTAGGAGAAGTCCAGTCTCTGGCCTCTTTCATAGATGCACTAATTGTTGTTCAAGGAGACCTGCCCATTGATGTTATCAATGGTATCCACCCACTACACAAATGCCTTCAAATTCTTTGCATCCTCTTCCGGAAATATGCTTTTTGGTTTGGGAACTTTTCGAATATATTTGAACTATATGTGAAAAGTATAAAATAAAAGATAGTAGTGGAATATCTCATTATTAAAGTCTGCAGGTACTACCTAAAATGTAGCAAATTATCTGTCTAATGTTCATTTGTATTAATTCAGTATTCTGTTCAGAACTCCCTGAGTCAATGTATATTTAAGGTATTCTATAAAGTGGGACAAACATAATTTAGTTATAATTGTGTAGTTTTCTCATTTTACTTTTCAAATATAAGTATGCTTACTTTTTTAAAGGACGTCCATAGTCTGAGAAGTACTGAGCATTTTTCAAAATGAGGCAATTATGAAGAATCAAACATTTGTGCCTCACAAATACTCTGGAATATAGTGCCTTTCATTCTGTCTGATATTCTTGGTAACTAAATTGTTTCTGATGGATGTCTTGCACCCACACAACATTAATTTGCATTCTAGTTTCAGCCTGTGAAAAGTCACTGACATTGAAGGTTTAACAATAACTCTTTTAAAGCTTGATGTTTTAGTTGTGGAAAATTTTCTGTCTGCATTCAAGTGGAATGGTACTGCATTTTTAATACAGTCAAGATGATGAAAAGAATTTCAGTACTTAGCATACCCTTACTTGCTCTGATAAATTATTTGTTTTTCTAAATTGCCAACCTGCTATCATATACTGTGCTAGATAGATATAAAATATTTTTGCAGATTGAGGTAGTTACGAAAGCATCCTGATTTGGCCTAAATAGGTATTTAGAAAATCAGAAGTTGTTTTCCTATACCCTTTGGTGCAAATAGTACTTTCATTTCTCACTTACATGTAAAAAATAATAATATAGATAAGAGACCTTTGGTAACATTAAAGAGAATGAAGCTACTGCTTCAAATATTGCTTACCTAACTGATTTAAATTTAAGATAACAGGTGATCCAGCAAAAAAATATACATAAATATGGTTAGTGACTCACCTGAAAAAAAAGCTAAAAACATACTGATGATTTCTTTGAAAAGCATTGATACTTTTTAAGTGTAAACAATTTCACTGCCATTTTGAGGTAAATATAAACATTACTTCAAGAGAGTTCTTATTGAAAAGTTTGTTTAATTATTAGATAACACAAAGCTTTTTTTCTTCTAGTGGTGGAAAAGACAGCTCTTACAATATGATGCATTGTGTTGCTGCTGGTCATCAGATTGTTGCTTTAGCCAATTTAAGGCCTACTGAAGACAAAGGTAAGGATTCCATATTTCTTCTTAAAAACCCTTGAACTCTTCATCTAGAGTCAATATTTTATCATTTTATTTGTCAAACAAAAGTGGAAAATGTATGAACTTGTTAAGAGTGCTTTATAGAAGCATGGGGAATTACTTTATACTAAGTCAGATTATGTCTGTGTAGTTCATAATTACACAGTTTAAAAAGTATTGCAAATTCTATATTTGCTTGGGAGTATGTATACACAGAATTTTGAGGTAAAAAGGCAAGCTTTTGTGGAAAGAATTGCTCTGGGTCAGACTCAGCTAAGTTGTTTATAGGAGATAATAAGCTGAGATAATGTACTGTAGTTCTCTGTGTTACATTTGTTTTAAACATTAATCTTCACCAGAAACACCAGTGTTGCCATTTAAGCTACATGATTATTTTAAGGGTTACTGTGCATGAGATGTCATAAACATGATTTATTATAGCATTGGAGGTTGCAGTAAATTACATAAATATTAAATTAGGGGTTCATTTAGAGAGTATTTTTTGTGATCTTTTAAAATAAAATATTGCCAATGTTTAAAATTATTTTGTGTTTACACTTCATACAAATGTATGATTTGTAAGAATTTGAAAGTATCCCTCCAAATTATAACAATTTAGAACCAGTTTTGTGTAATGGTTAAATTACTGATTTGGAAACTAGGAAATTCTGAGTACTAATCCTCTTTTGGGCATTAAAGCTTGCTAGGTTACTTTGGGTCAGCTCTTTAATATGTGCCAGTGGTGGTATGCTACCGGTTTGCATTGGTTCAGGCGAACTGGTAGTGGCGGTGGGAGGCTCCGCCCAGGATGTCATCATGGACGTTCTGTGCATGTGCAGAAATGACTCACACACTCACATTTCTGAACTGGTAGAGAAGGTAAGTGAATACCATTACTGATGTGTGCCATAAATCTAATAATATTTTGATCAGAACTCTATATCTATATATATTTACTCAGAGAAACACGTTCATATTTTATCAAGATATATGAAGGTACTGAGGTGTACACGTAGAGAACAGATGAAAAATTTATTTAATCAAATGGAAATATTAATCTCCAAACTTGGCAACTTTAAGACTTATGATCTTCAACTCCCAGAATTCCCCAGCCAATATGGCTAACTAAGGAATTCTGGGAGTTGAAGTCCACAGGTCTTAAAGTTGCCAAGTTTGGGCACCCATGGTTTTAATGGCTTGGATCCATGGTGATTTTACTAAGTATACAAGGATTTCTTCCATCTGTTGAAAACTTTTGATGCTTTTACTAGTGAATCAAGGGTACTTTACTGATGCTCCTTCCTACTGATGAAGAAGAAGAATTTATTGATTATCCTATTTCTCAATCTCATACTCTCTTACCAAAAGTCTGAAGTGGGTTGAATAAATATTTTGCACTTGTGGCAGTGTGAAGGAAACTCCCCCCAACCCATAATTTATACTGTAAGGTCATCTTCCCCCTATTTAGATGCGCCTCAGGATGACTTATTATAACAGTTTGTTTAGTATTATTTCAGTCTTAAAAGCATTTATATCTTTCAGTCAGAAAGATTCAGAAAAGGCTTGTACAAGAATAAAAATGATAGTTGCTGTCTTTGAGAGCACTACCAAGTACACAGGGCAATACAATTTCAAGGGCAGTTCTTAATGTTTCATGATTCTTATTATGGCAAGCTATAGTCCAATGATGAACTTTCTGGTCTTTATCACAGGATTTTGGCCTTTGTGGCAGGGTGTCCCATTCAGTGGGTCAGAACAGCAGCAAGCAGACACTATTAACTTCTAGGGGTTTTGTTATTACAGTTTTTTTTTAAAAATCATATGGTTGTTTCTGCACTTATACCATTATGACTTTTACAAAGGTCAGCAATTTTTTTAGAAGGAAGGAAGAAACGAATGAATGATGACATCCTGGACTGACTCCTAATACAAGAATGATTTTTTGTTGGTGCATGTTAAAAAAATAATCTCCATGCACAGGGAAGCTGTAACTGTAGTTGATAAAGTTTATTCATTTTTAAGATGCTTGGGATGTTTTCAGTATTATTCTCTATTTTGCATTTGGGAGTAATTGAAATGATTGGGAGTAGAAGATATTTTTATTGTATAAAGGGAAGTTTTTAAAAAAGGAGTGCAGTGTTTAATATATATTTGGAGTAATGTTCTTGACTGTACATTCAATAATATAGAAATGTTTTGTTTGCCTTTCAGAAGGATTCGATGAACTGGACAGTTACATGTATCAAACAGTGGGCCATCAAGCTATAGAATTATATGCTGAAGCAATGGGTTTGCCTCTCTACCGTCACACGATTAAGGGTACCAGCGTTAACACAGGCAGCATCTACACAAAATGTGATGGTGATGAGGTGGAAGATCTTTATCGGCTTCTGAAACTTGTCAAGGTATTTTGTATGGCAATTTCCTCTTTTAAATATAAGAATTAAACCTTTATACATCAAGCCTAGAATCGCCTATTTTGTTACAATGATCTGTACTTTTGCAATATATTTGGTTTCCAAAAGAGAATAAACCTGGAAGAAGTGGCCTTAATTTATAGTTTCTATGTTAACAGCCCATACATTTTAAAGGAAAATGAAAAAGAACAGAATTTATTATTTACATTGTATTATTTATTTAAAGCATAATCATGGATACACTGAATTACCAGGATAACATTTTTAGAAAGTAGAAAACATGAATGATATGAGGTGATATAATATAAACCATGGCTTATTGGAATGAGCAATAGTGAGTCACTTGTTATCATGTTTCCCTCTAGTAGTATGATTAGATGTGAGAATAATTCAAGAAGTTTTAAGTATTGCACTCAAAGTGAGTTATAAAAATTCAAGACTTCTAAGGATTCTGCAAAGAAAGATAGTCCTCCATACTTAATTAGAAATAATGTTTCTATGTACTATATGTTAGACTCTTACATTTGCTTCTTTTTGGATTGATTTGGTCGTGCAATATAAGTAGAAGGCTCCATTTAGACATCTAGGTTCCCTTAAATATAATGAATGGATGGACTGATGCAATTGACTGGATATTTTTGTACTATCTCCATAGACCTTTAACATGAAAATACTGATAAAAATGAAGAAAAATATCTCTCTACTATTTTAAATAAGTGGATCATAATTATTTGAATTATGATATTCAAATTAGAAATCTTGATCACTGTAATCTATAAAACAGATTGTTTTATATATGTATTGCTTATATTTTGAGGTTCTGTATTTCTGGCTGATTTTTCATATAAATATCCGTCCTGGAATAGATGAGACAATCGTGACTATTGGTCTGAAAGTTGGCGGATGAATTTCAAATAGGATGCTTATTGTTTTTGTTCTAATAGAGAAATTATACTTAGAAGATTTTCAACAATAACTAGGAATATAATAATTCTTATGTTGTTTCTAAACTTGGATTTCCTTTTTAGAACAATGGTGTGTTTAATAGGCACACAACTACAGAGAGATCAGTTATGGATCTCAGCAGAATATTTTTAGCATGCACACTGATTGAAGGAAATGATCCATTGCTTTGAACAGAAATGTAGGTGGAAAAATGAGGCCACCAGAAGGTTGTTCACTCCAAATTTAAACATTTCTGAATTGGATACTTGTGGCTACAGCTTATGTTCATGGATTATTTTGTTTCCTTCTGGTTTGGTGTTTAGCTTTATCACCACAAATAATTACTGCAGGGGAATGTCTGAGATAATGTGTTGGAAATTGTGAGTCTCCTGTGAATGCAGTGTAGGCATTTAACCTCTGCTGTAATAAACAGTCTGAAAAAGCATCAGCTAAATATTACACATGAAACAAAAGCTTTTATGCTACATATGGTATCCTGTTCAGTGGAAGCAAACTCATAGATGAAACAAACTTGGGCATCTTTATTTTTTTCTCCCATTTATTCTGAATCTCTTTCTTGGCTGTTTGCTAAATTAAGTGTACAATCTCACTGAAAAAATAGCAACACAATGCATAATGAGGATAGATGTACTGATCCTAGTGACTGGTTCCATAGAGGTTCTGAAAAAGAGATTTCAGTTGAGGACAAGTTTGCTTTGTTCTAAAGCAATGGCTTCAAGATTGTTCCAGCTTTACTTTCAAATTTACCAGAGGATCCTTAATAAGCATATAAGTAATGGAGAAACTTTATGGAAAAGAAGTTAATGCACCTTTTATGTTACATGCAAAATGTGTGCATATTCTTATTAGGTCACACAGAGCAACAGTGAAACATTTGTGTAAGACTGTCTGTGTGCAAAAGAGATAAACACAACCACTTTTTCATGAAGGGAAGAAGTAGGTGTAGAAATGATTATCTGAGTGTGAAAGCTTTGGAAACTGTGGCTAGAAGAACACAGATCTCTGTTCTGTTTGAAAACTTTTAACTTTCATGATGGAGAATAGCTCAAACTATTCCGTTCCCAAAGGGATGAAAAAGTTGTAGTAATAATATGAGGTAGGAGTCAGCTCACCTATCTTTAATGGAGTAACAGAATCCAAAATTAAATAAATAAATTAACCACCCCTTCCCCCAAAGCCCTGAAATTTTCCAGGATATCAATGCTTGTGCAGTGAAGACCTGTATTATTTTAGCTTTTAAGAAATATTTTATTTGAAATTAGCCCCAGTGCCATTGTATAATGTCAGCCCTTTCTTGAAAAGTTTTCTTGTTGTCGACTTAAAACTTCATGCATTGAAGTTTGCTTATTGTTTAAGGGATAGGGTTTGAAAATTTGTGGTATCGTTAGACTTGATTTTAATACATAGTGTACTTCTTAGAGAATTGTTCTAACTTTTTCCATGCCAGAAGATTATTTTTGGCTGAGGTAGGAGGGGGAGGAAAGGAAATGTATTATTGATCAATTAAATTAAATGATTAATAGTAGGACAAACTTGCTTTTCATTTTCTTCCAGACAGCAGTGACTGAATACGTTGCTATTATCTGGAGAATAACAGTCAGTTATGACATAAATTAATGCTAATGTTAAATCTTGACAACTTCTGCTTTGGAAGTTGGTGCATGATATTTATAACTATAGTTGAAAGAGATGTTATCAAGTTGTCTTGGACTAAATAAGTGATGTGTTTTTTTCTAAGTAGATATTAATTTCACTGAAAGAAAATTCAAAGATATAAATATATGGAATCAATTGCATTTATAAAAGACATTCAATAACCATGCTTTTACAGCTGAAGTCATTTAAAGTACTTCTTAAATTGCTCTTGAAAACTTGCCTACCTCAATACATTATTGGGTACTTTATAAGAACAAGAATAAGAGTTTGGGATTAGGAAAGAAAAACGGAAAGAGAAAAGGAAGGAAGGAAGGAAAGGAGGAAGGGGAGAGAGAGAGAGGGAAAGAGAGTGAGAAAGAAAGAAAGAAAGAAAGAAAGAAAGAAAAGAAAAAAAATGAAAAGAAAGAAAAGAAAAAAGAGAAAGACTTTTATTTTCCCCTATGGGCAAGTACTTGCACTTAAGAATTGATGATCTAGATGTGAATACACTATATTCAAATAGCCTCCTAGAGTAGTAATGGCGAACCTATGGCACGCAGAGCCATTTCTGAGAGCACGCAAAGCGCTGCCCTGTAAAAAAACAGGCTGTAAAAAAAAGTGACTGCTGGTTTGCCCATAGGGCTGTTTTTCGTCCTCCGGAGGCTTCAGGCCCAGCAGGCAAATTGAAGTCACTTCCGGTTTGCGTGTTGTGTCATTTTTTACCCTCCGGAGGCTTCAGGACGCTTTCTGAAGCCTCCTCAGGGTAAAAAACGGCCCCACAAGCAAACTGGAAGTCCGTTCCCGAACTTCCGGTTTGCCCGTAGGGCTGTTTTTTGCGTTCAGGGTGAAAGGGTGAAAAACAGCTCAACGGGTCCCATTGGGCCAGTTTTTCACCCTCTGCAGGCTTCAGAAAAGCCTACTGAACCCTGTGGAGGGCAAAAAACAGCCAAATGGGGGGGGGCGTGCATGCGCAGTATAGCATTCGTGGCGGGGCTTGTGTGTTGGCACACACGTATGCGCATGCGCACCACCACTTTTGGCACGCAAGAGGAAAAAGGTTCGCCATCACTGTCCTAGTGTATTACTTTTCTGTGAGAAATAGCCATCCAGCATTTGGTTAGAAACCTTTAATGAAGATAAGCCAGCTGACACAGTTGCAGGGTTCATGTTGTGCACTGAGTTGGGTTGGCCCTGACAGTTAAGGATTATGAGAACTGATGTTAATACCTATCTGGAAGATATCAACAAACTACAGAAATCGGACTGAAGCAATAATTTTTTTGTATTCATATTTGGAAAATAATTATTGCAGTGTGTCATACGTTTGCAGTTGTTGCTCAAAACGTAATTCTTTTGAGTTGGAAGTTGAAGGAATTGAAACAAAATTGTTTCAGTCTTTGGATTCTTACAATCTACATTTAATAATCAAATATGAGAAGTTACTAATGGAAATCTGGCTATAATTCAGAGTGAGCCATCTTGCCGTTTGTTTTTTTTAAAAAAATTGATTTAAAACTTTGCAATGTTTGAAACCTTAATTTATTTAAATAAAGCCTAATGAAGTGTTCATTAAAATGTTCCAAAGTGGAGCAAAACTATTCTAGACATAATCAAATAAATAACTTTACAGCATCTGTAAAGTCAATACATTTTACAGAACCATAAAATACTAAACTCTGTTGTAAAATATACTGAAAAAGTATATATTTACTTGGTGCTAAAAATAGAGTAAAGGTAGTAGTGGATGAGATCTTTTGGGATAGGTTTCTAGAGTTGAATAGTCTGACTAAAAACTCCCACTTCCTCTCCAATCCATCCATCCATTTTTAAGAACATAGCTAGTGTGGTATGATGATGTTGTACTAGGAACAAGGAGATTTTAGGCATAGAAGGCAGCTTGGTGACCTTGGACCAGTCACACTTTCTCAGTCCCAATCAGTATTAGCCTCAATCAGTGTTGAGAAGCCAGATGAAAAACTAAACTTGTCATTGCATTTTTGTAACTTTACTCCCTGAACTCAACAAAAACTAAGTGATCCTACAACCAAGTGGGACAACTCTACAAGTACAAATATTGAAAAGATGGAGTAAGTAGCACTGAGATAGTATGCTGAATCAGTGTATATCCTCACAATATACATTAGAGATACTAAGCATTCAGTTGGAAGAATATACACACTTGAATTTTGTGCACTTTAAAAACATCGCACGTCCATTAGTTTTATCATACATAACAATTGGCTTGTTATAATATAGTTGAACATAATATTATTATGCATCTAGAAATACAGGGCATGTATTATGATTGTTGGTGTTGTTAAATAGCTAAGTCATTTACTTCATTAATAATGCTAATAATAAAGTATTATAGGTACTATTTGGCATACACACCTGAGATAATGTTTTGGTGCAATACTCCTAATGGATAAACGGTTAATTTAATCTCCTGATTTGTTTTAGCTATAATAATTAAGGCAGTTGGTATTGTATTATAAGAATGACATCTTCAGTTGTGCAGTAGATCAGAAACAAATGTGTTCAATTAGTTGTTTGTGCCATTGATTCTATAGTTCTAAAATTGGGTCCAAGATGTGTATATGTGGAAGTCTTATGAAACACATTTCTTAACTGTAGTAGAGACAGGGCGTTGGTCCTACCTGATATGCTCCTTTTCAGATAGGTGGATATAGCATCCAGGCCCGGTTGCTCTGTCTGTCATCCAATAGGACCGAATCTGCAATTTACAAGGACACAACTCCTCCTCCTCCTGTCCTCCCGCTTTTTTGACGAAGGATAAACTGCAGACTGACGTGCCTCTCGAGATAACTGAAGAACCATCGTAATAGACGACTGACGCTGACCCTAGTGCTGGTCATTGCCGTGGTCTGGTGAAGCAAGAAAACACCGCCACCCCCTTCTTTTGGGGGGCCCTTGTGACCGGACCATAATTAGGGGGGGACTGGATGCTATATCCATCCATCTGAGAAGGAATGTATCAGGTAGAACCAATGCCCCTTCTCCCTTCGGGTGGATATAGCATCCAGGCATGGGACATACCAAAAATGGACACTGTACTGGGAAGTAATAGAGAGGTTCGGAACAATGTGGCCCAAAAGGAATCTCTGTAACACCCTCCTGCTGAAGGAGGCTTCAGCTGACACATAGGCATCCATCTTGCAGTGGCAAATAAAGGGAGAGGCCAAAGACCAAGTGACCGCTCTACAAACCTCGTCCAAGGAAGCCTGAGTAGACGAGGCTGCTGTCATGGCTGCACTCTGAGTAGTGGGCCATGATGCCCCTAAGGGAAGGGAAGGTCTGTGCCTAATAAGACATGGAAATACAAGCCCTAATCCACCGGCCTAAGATGGGGGAAGAACACCTTGTTGCCTAAAGAGGCCAGTTGGAAAGAGACAAATAGGGCCTCAGAATGGCGAATTGTGGTGCTTCTTTTAATGTATATACATAGGGCCCTACGTACATCTAGGGAATGCTATTTCCATTCCAATTGGTGAATTGATTGGGACAAAAGTCCGGGAGGATTAACTCCTGAGTTCTATGGAAAGCCATATTCACCTTAGGGATGAAAGTAGGGTCGAGTCGAAGAACCACCCTATCGGTGTGGAAAATGTACAAATCCTACCTGATGGACAAGGCGGTTAACTCAGAGATCCTCCGAGCCAAAGTTATTGTTACCAGAAAAGCCACCTTATAGGACAAGTGTCGTAGGCTGACCTCTCTCAGCGGTTCAAAGGGAGTACCTGTGAGGGAGTTGAGCATCTTTGGCAGGTCCCAAGATGGGAACTTGTGTACCGCTGGAGGCCTGAGGTTAGTGGCCCTGCGGAGGAATTGTCAAATTGTTGGTCGCTGAGACAAGGACTCCTGCTTTCCACAAGTGAGAACTGAAGATAAGGCTGCCACATGCCTCCTTATCATATTGGGAGTAAGCTCTCTGACTAAACCCTTCTCGAGGAACTGTAGGATCTGTGGCATAGAGACATCCATAGGGGAAATCCCCTCCCTGGTGCACCACCCACAGAACGTTTTCCATGTGGCATCATAGATGCGATTAGTGGAGTCCTTACATGATGCCAGAATGGTGTCTCAGGATGCTCTGCTCAATCAGGCGGTCAACTGGAACCACTGGGGGTCTGGGTAGATCAGGGATCCCTGGCTGAGAGAGTTTGTCCTGAGGGATCCACCAGGACCGGGTAACTGAAAGGTTCACCAGGTTGGTGAACCAAGCCCTCCTTGGCCAATGGGGGGTGATGAGAAGGAGTTCCGCCTTTCCTCCAACAATTTCCGAATGACCCCAGGAATCAAGGGAAGCAGAGGGAAGACAAAGAGCAGGCCCGGAGGCTACGGACTGTGGAGGGCATCCACCCCCTCTTCTTCCGCTGATGGGAACTGGGTAAAGAACCTCAGAAGCTGGAAGTTGTCCTTTGAGGCGAAGAGGTCTACCAATGGGAGGCCGAAGAAGTCCATCAATTCTCAGAAAAAGTCTGGGTACAGGCGCCACTCCCCGTGGTCGATCTGGGCTCGGCTCAGCCAGTCCGCCTGCACATTCGTTCGTCCTGATATATGATTGGCCCGAATGGACAGTAAGTGGGCCTCGGACCAGGTCCCCAATAATAGAGCGTTGTCCAGTAGAGGACTTGAGTGGGTCCGCCCCAAGTGGTTGACATGTTCCTTGGCATTGTCTGTCAAGACGAGCACATGCCTGCCGATCACCTGGTTCTGGAATGCCAGCAGACTTAGGCAGATGACCCTCAATTCCAACCAGTTTATGTTGTGGCTCAGGTCCTCTGGAGACCACAGGCCATGTCTGATTGAAGGAGATTCCTCCAGACCACCAGGCTGGCATCGGTGGTCATGGTCACCCTGGGGTTCCCTGAAAATTGAGCCCTGGGAAATGGCCGGGGAAGACCACCAGGCCAGAAACCTGATTACCCCGGGGGGAACCCTGACCCTGAGGAGGGAAGAACTGTGTAGATGAGCCCAAGGAGTGATGGATATACAGGAGATAATCTTCCCCCGAAGTTGGGAAAGGATGCGTAGAGGAACGGTGTGAGATCTCCTGACCTGGGCTACTAACTCTCTCAAGTTTGTCTGATGGTCTGGGGACAGTTAGACCTTGGACTCTGTAGAGTTGATGACTTTGCCCAGGTGGAGCAGGCAAGTCGTGGGTGTCAGGTGGCTCTTGGCCTTGTTTATTGAGAAGCTGTGGTCTCACAAGGTCTGTATGGTAGTGGGGATATCTCGCCATGCCTGTCGCTCCGAGGATGAGAATGTCATCCAGATAAAGTAATCTCACCGGTAAGGTCCTCAGGTAGGTGTTGAGGGCTGACATCAACTTTGTGAACACCCTCGGAGCGGAGGGTGTTCACCGAATGGGTGGGCCGTGTACTGGTAGTGCTAATTGTGATAGCAAAACCAGAGGAACTGTCTGTGTGGTGGGTAGATGGGGACATGGAGGTAAGCCTCCGTAAGGTCCACCGAGGCCATGAAGTCACCCTGTCTGACCCCTTCCAAGATGATCTGGAGGGACTGCATCTTGAAGCACTGGTATAAAATTCGGTGATTGAGAACCTTGAGGTCAAGGATTGCTCTCCACCCCCCCACCCTCCGAGGATTTATGAACCAGGAAGAGGTGGGAGTAGAACCCCTGCCCCTGTTGACCCTCCGGAACCTGTTGGATGGCTTGTATTTCCAACAGGTGGCTTATTGCCGATTCCATGAAGAGCCGATTTCTTCGGTCTCCCGATCGGGGGCAGAAAATAAAGAACCTTGGGGGTGTGGAGAGGAATTCTAAAGAGACCCGACCTTACTATGTCCAAGACCCAACTATCTGACGTCGTGACCTCCCATTGCTGGTAAAAGAGGATCCCAGCCCTGGATGGGACAGATCAATGGGCAGTCAGCAAGGGCGTCTGAAAGGTCGACCTCTGCCAGCCTAGAAGGACTTTCTGGGCTGGTATCTCTGTCCCTGCCTAGACTGTCTCTCCTGTCTAAAAGGTTGTCTAGGAGGATAGAACCTCTGATGACATGACCCCTCAAAACCACTGACTTGGCCCCTAAAGGGCTCAGATAGAACCGGGACCCCTGCCCGGAAACTGGGCTTCCGAAAGATGGAAGGAAGGTATTTCTGTTTGTCCCTGGTTTTGGCAAGGTAGGGGCCGAGGGGTGGTCTGAACAGATGGGTCTTGGTATATGGGGCCGAGGCCAGCCACCACTTACTGCGGGCGTTGGCTTGCCACTGATGTAGCCAAAGCAGTCGTCTAGACGCTACAGAAGAACCTATTGACCTGGCTGCAAACCTGGCTGCGTGCAGTGTGGCGTCCACCAAAACTTTCAGGGCTGCTGACAACTTAACTAGGTCCTGGTGAGCCCTCACATTGGATGCCAGGATTCTTCCCTGTAACTCCCGCAGCCACATGATGGTGGCCCTGTTAAAGAATGATACTGTGGATGAGGCCTTAACCGTCCAAGCTGGCGGCAAGGCTAAACGAGTCAGAAAAGCCACAGATGAGATGAAATAATTCTATACGAGTGCAAGACAGCTATGAACTGACTCAATCCAAAGTGGATATAGGATCCAGAAGGAAAGGTTAAAGGCACGTCTGTCCAAGATGGGACCGAGTGAACAGGAGGAGGAGGAGGTGTGTCCTTGTAAATTGCAGACTCGGTCCTATTGGATGACAGACAGAGCAACCCGTGCCTGGATGCTATATCCACCCGAATGGAGAGGAGAGGGAATCTAACTCCCTCCCCCATCAACTTTTCATCGAAAACTCATATACGCTGAAGATCATATGCTGCTTAGAAGTAAACTGTACGGAGTGTAAAAACAGAAAATGGACATCCAAGTATGTGAGATACAGAAAAAACTGGTTTTGAATAGGAGAAATGTACCACAGAAACTTGGATATATGTCTGCAGGGAGAGCAATGAGAATTTTTTTTTTCAATTTACTGTTGAGCTATAATCCTACCCAAATTCTTATTTCTGTAATTTATAATCTATCCACTTTGTTTCTACCATACAGTTAAAAAAAACTGCTTGGAAAAAAGCCTGATACATATATATTTACAAGCATATCCACACATGCACATTTCTCACAAGCTTCCAGTTATTCTTGGCTTGAAAGACTTTTACAGAAAGTTAGTAAAATGAGACAGAGCTTTTGGCTATCAGTTCTGGATTACAAACAGCGGAATGTCAGTTAGATATAACAATTAACTGTGAGGTTAGGTTTGCAAAATAAACTGTTGTGGACACTTATTACAAAGAAGTAGTCACTAACAGAATATAACTACAGGAGATAATATCCTTCTTTTAAAATAATAATTTATTGGTTAGAAAAGTTAGTAGAGATTTTCTCATGAATGTACAACGTACATTATTTTTCATTTAAAAAAAAACAAAAACCCCACCCCATAATTCCATGGTAATATGCCATTCTTCCATAGAAGCAATCTTCAAAAATGTGCAGATCTGTAGAAACCAACTGTTAGAACAGGAGTTCCCTGACCATTTGGCCACAGACTGGTACAATTCCATGGCCTATTAGGAACTCAGGTGCACAGCTGGAGGTGAGTGGCAGGCAAGTGAGCGAAATCCCTAACCCCTCTAGTCTGTGGAAAAGTTGTCTTCCATGAAACTGATCCCTGGTGTCAAAAAGGTTGGGGGCCACTGTGTTAGATCTGAAACTTCTCAATTCTACGTTTACATTAAATATTTACAAATATATTCAATTATATTCAGTTTCTTAATTGTATTTAAGATCAGGCCTGGGAGAATTGTCTAGCCAAGACCCTCAGAATGATGGATAGATGGATTGGTGAGATCTTTTAGACAGAAATGCAGTCCATCAACGGTGTGAGAAAATCCAAACTAACTTTAGATTCTCTAGTCTAGATATTTACAATGCTGGGTATATACAATTGTGCCTTATCCTAATCTCTTCCTGGTTTGTCTAATACAATGCAAGTGAAACAAGAAGAAAGCAGTCATGATGACATATGACAGTTGGCAGTATCATGTCAGCAGCGTGTAGGACACCTTCCTTTATTGATGTATTTGCACTCCTGTCTGAAAGAAACCAATGTCTAATAAGCCTAGCCTTGTGATATGAAGGGTATCATGAAGCTGTGAGTAGCATTGTTCTTGCTGCACTTGGATAAACTCCTGGTTTATTGTTTATGGACACTTTTAAAGATAAATCATTAAATCTGTGAGACGCAGAGCCTGATAACTTTTTTTCAGGAGTCCTGAAAATGAAGATGTTTGTTAGAGATTCAAAGTGTAATGTACATTTGCCAACACCAGAAGAACGAACAGGAAACAAGTAGTCCTTGACTTACAACCATTTAGTGACTGTTTGAAGTTATAACGGCACTGGAAAAAAGTGACTCTATGACTGGTTTTCACACTTACAACCATTGCAATATGCCCATGATCGCGTGTTCAAAATTCAGGTGCTTGAAACTGGCATATCTTTATGACAGTTGCATTGTCATGTGTGATCCCTATTTTTAATCTTGGTTTCCGACAAGCAAAGTCAATGGGGAAGCCAGATTTGCTTAATGACCTCATGAATCACATAACAACTGATTCGTTTAACAACTGTGGCAACCACCACCCCAAAAGTCACAAAATGAGCTGCAACTCATTTAGCAACTTTGTTTCTTAGCCAGGAAATTTTGGGCTCCATTTTGGTTGTAAGTCAAAGACTTACCTGTATTTGTTATCTGTTTTTTTTTTTTTTTTTTGGAAGAGTTGGGATTCAAGTTGCAAGATATTCCTACAAGGTCAAAATATCTAAAAATCTAGGATTCCTCTTAAAAAGATAGGTCCAGTATTTCCTTCTGTGTCCCCATGATCAAATTTCTGAGAGCATGGGGAAGCTAAGTTGATTAACCTTTAGCTCAATCTTCTAGCAGGGCAATTTTACAACACATTTTGTGCAGCTGGGAACAACCTATTAGTAACCTCCTTCCATCTGAAATTTCTCCGCGAAGTTTCCAGCCCCCCCCCCAAATATAGGGGAATGTTAAGAGCAGGGCTTTTTTTCAGCCGGAACGCGGCGG
>JANHFT010008288.1:223816-250465 GCA_032467955.1 Pseudoxenodon macrops | reverse complement strand
AGCATATGCACCAAAGACAAATTCCTTGTGTGTCCAATCACACTTGGCCAATAAAGAATTCTATTCTATTCTATATTAAATTTGCTCTGTGCAATCCATATGGATTTTTAAAATATGGCATATTGATGAACGTGACAGACTTTGCCCATTATAGAAACAGGGGCAGATACACAGCCGTCTGGATTTAACTCCCGCCACTTCAGTTCTAAAATGTACATAATATATTCCAACTATACAATTATCTTTAATGTATAAATTGAAACTTGTATCTATTAAACATGCATACTATGTGAAATCCAGTTGTATCAGTAGCCTGGTAAGAATCAAGCTACTATAATGGAAATGACAATAATTTAACATGAAACAATAGCTAACACATCAGATGTTTAATGCTCTTTGGAAAATAAGGTACTTTTTTGTTGACTTCTACAAAGTATTACTCTGGTTAGTGTATAGGAATTAAGTGTATTAGATCTACATGAAGACAGTAGGAAGGAGGGCAATTACCTAGGATATACTAAGCGAAGTGTTTTTCTGTAGAAATGGCAACAGAGTGAATAACAAAAAAGCAGTAATAGATGCAATTTTGTTAAAAGAAATTTATATTAATCCATTATTTGAGTAATATATGCCCCGACTTACTTATTTTTAAATATATATAATTACAGCTTTCTGTAATAGATAAGACTGTACTTTAAGCATTATTTTAGAGTAAGATATTGTAGTGCTACGTTTGTTCATACCAGCCACAGTATAAAGAAAAAATATTTTTTAATCAGAAAAAACTTTCATGTTTTGCATGCTAGACAATCTTGTCTGTAAATGCCACATTCTCTTATTTTGATCTTTACTGACATAAACTTTTTTATTCTTTTTTCTAGGGCTTACTTCAAACTATTTGTCCCTCAGTTCCAGGAGGCAGCTTTTGCAAATGGAAAACTCTAAAAAAAGTGGGGGGGAGAACAACCTCATCCTGAGAAAATGCCAAACAGATTCTTGTGCCCACATGCTTGTCAACAGATTGCAAGATAACTTCCTGAAGCTTGGGCTTCAGCATTTATTGGCGGGGGTTTCGCCTCTGCAGTTTCATTGGGATCATCATAGACTGACTGAATGAGAACTTTGGCTGATTGACTTCAATACAGGGTCTTTCCCACCCACCCCCCTCTTTTCTTTTCCTATATGCAGAAATATTGCTTCATTACTTGCTTGATGGAAGCTCAATATATATTGAATAAATGTGATTTTTTTTTCTCTTCCTTTTTCCCCTCTAAATTTCTTTTTCTACGCCAATGTTTAGAGGTTGTTTTTTTTGTGTGTGTGTGTGTGAATTTCTGCATGCTGGAATTTTTGACACATTAGAAGCACACTGAAAATAAATGTACAATAAATCTGTCATATTATGTCTGTCTCCTAAGTTGATTCTCATGGGAAAGGGAAGGTATGCAATCGGATCAGCCATCAGTTGCCACAAAAATGGGCATGCCGTTTTTAGCAACTTTATTTGCAAATCTTATTAGAGGATTTAGTTTCATATTTTGTTAGTTACCAGAACATAACTTGGCAAAAACTATTTAGTTACAAAGATGCTACTGAAATGTGTACTATTTAAACAGTAGTGGTTACTAATTTAAGTTACCTTATTTTTCGGAGTATAAGACATACTTTTCCCCCCTTAAAAGAGGCTGATAATCTGGGTGCATCTTATACTCGGAATGTAGCTTTTTCAAAGTTTTTTTTTCAGACTTATTGAGGTGATTGAAGAGTGAAACGATCTTTTCAGGATTTTTTCATTGCTACTCCCTTTGAATAATCTTTTTTTTTCAGCCCTAAGTCTTTGCAGACTTTTTTTTCATTGCTTTTCTCTATCACCTGTGCTTTAGAAGCTTTTTTTCAGTCCTAACCGGGGAATAAATTAATAGGCTGAAGCTGACCAGACTAAGGATACTAGCCAGATGAATACCTGGTATGCAGATTTTCTCCCTATTTTCCTCCCCAAAAACTAAGGTCTGTCTTATACTCTGAAAAATATGGTATATTGTCTCAAGATACATTTCAGAATTATAACTAATATTATTGAGACATAATGAAAATATTTAAAATATGACATGTGTTTGTACATGTATGTATGCTTGTGTGTGAGAGAGAGAAAGAGAGAGACAGACAGACAGAGAGAGGGACAGAGAATATTTATATTAATTCTTTCTTCTGCTCCTGTCAATGTCAAAATAGCCAAACAATTTTTTGCCCATCCCAATGATATGGGACAAAGCTGTTCATCTCTAGGAAATTACAAAGCATCAAAGCCAAGTAAGCCCATTTGTGTCTCTCTCCCTTTTCATCATCCTGATTTGATTATATTTCTGTTACAATAGTCATTAATCTTCCTCATACATGTACAATTTTGACATTGCTACAAAGTAGGATGTGTTTTCCCTTAAGTGTTAACTCTCTTTATGGCTCACAAGTTCATTATAAGAAGGCTAGGAAAAGGGAGATTCTGCCAACAAGAGATGAGAAGGAAGTAAGAAGAAGGGGAGATATTGAAGCTCCCACAAAGAACTTGAGATCCCACTGAAAAGGTTAATGTGAATTTGAATCATTTATTCTGTTCTGCAACACAGATATCTACTCAGTCCAATGAAGAGATACTTGATAAAGAGGGTAACGAAGTGGAAAGATTGCTGCAGGAACAAAATAACCCACTTCTTCTGGCCTCCTGTAATGCACCTTTTTGTTGCCATGGCGATTTGAAAAGATTTTTTTGTTATTATCAATGTTTTGAAGGCCTCTCTATTCCTGGCAACCTTGACACTTCTTTCTCTGTGTACATGTATGTCTGTGTTCTCAGTTATAAAGAATACCATTTCATGATTGGATGCCTGTCTGGCATTGGTGAAGCAAGATGTAGACCAAGCTTTGTCACATTGTGTTACATTGTTTAGATTCCTGATTGATAAGCAGAAGTAAATGAGGGAGGCTACTAATTTGAAGAATGATATGAAGAAGAAAAAACCAGCACCCTGTTTACATTTCTTGAATAATGAGTTATGTTTGCTACAGGAAAAAGAAGCAATTATGAAATATCTTCAAGAGGATAAAATGAACCTTGGGCACACACAATACAGAATAGATCTGCAGTCAAATACAAGGTTCTTTGGGGGCTAAGATATATGTACTGATTCAATTAAAAAGAAGCATGTATTGCTGTGTTCACAGCTTATATTCATTAAGTAGTACAAGAATATTTCCAGTTTGTTTTTTAAGAATGGATTACCGATGGGAAAAAAGGTGATGTAGAATCAATTTAGGCAAGACTGGTAAGAAATCTTTTAATGACATGACCATGCAAAGAATCTGGAGTTAACTAGTGAAAGCTTAGAAAGGTTGATGTTACGTCTACAGTTAATAAAGGACAACACTCAGTGTATTAAATTGACCTTTTCATCCTGGATATTCTTCTTCCAGACTTGACCTTTGTACTTGTATTGTCTTTCTGGGAAATTGTCTTTTGACCGGAACATACCAAGTCATGTAAGTTTTACATTTGAAGTGTAAACTGTAGAGTAGCTTTTACTTTAAAGGGAATGAGTGAATCCATAAGGGACAACATATCTCCAATATTACAAAAACAAAACTACAGTTGATCATGTGACAGCAAACCTGAACATTTATACCTCTGCTGAAAAGGTAACCTTCAGGTCAGATGAAAAGAACAATATTGAACTAGATTGTGTGTGATAATGTTTCTATGACTTTGCACAGCAACGAAAAACTGTCAGTTTATTCTAAGAGACATATATTTTGGTTTCCACTAGCTTTATATTATTAACCAGTTATATTAACATTATTATTATTTTATACACAAATACGGTATGTTAATACATTGATATAAGATGTAGTTAGCTTTCAAAAATTAGTCCTATCTATTTAATTATAGTTCTATTTTCTAACAATGATCTCTAGTATTCAAAATGCAGGCCAGATATTATATACTTACAAGGTTATGCCCTTATTTCAGAAATATTTTAACAAGTAAGCATTTTTGTTCTATACATACACCAGATGTGGGTTCTAAATCTTCTTACTGCCAGTTCACATGATCATGCACAGTGCTTTAAAATCCAAGATGGCACCACCCAAAGAACTGGCTCAGGAGGGTGGCAAGCCCAGGTTCCTAACCAAACTGTGCCAATAAGTTACTAACAGTTCGGTAGAACTGGACCAAACTGTTAGGAACCCATCTCTGACATACATACACACACACACATGCATATATATATGTAAAGGTAAAGGTTCTCCTTGCACATATGTGCTAGTCATTCCAGACCCTAAGAGGTGGTGCTCATCCCATTTCAAAGCCGAAGAGCCAGCGCTGTCCGAAGACATCTCTGTGGTCATATGGCCAGCATGGAACGCTGTTACCTTTTCACCAAAGATGGTCCCTATTTTTCTACTTGCATTTTTATGTGCTTTCGAACTGCTAAGCTGGGACAAGTAATGGGAACTCACTCTGTTATGCGGCGCTAGGGATTTGAACCTCTGAACTGCTGACCTTTCTGATCGACAAGCTCAGCGTCTTAGCCACTGAGCCACCGCGTCCCTATCCGCTTATTTAGATGCATTGAAAATAAAAGGGAAAAGATCATCATAACAGCTGCCAAGTTATGACAACAAAATACGATTGGTACAATCTTTTCCAACAAAAAAAGCATTTCCTTTTCCTATAAATTGTGAAGAAGAGGATGAAACAGCAGGTCTGAAGCCTGATAGGAATATAGTCTTTACAGGAATAAATTTAAATATCCAGAGCCAGATTAATTGCATTGTTGACAATTCAAATAAGTTGTTGATGGACTGGCCAAATCTTTATGGATTATCTGGGAAATCCTGGAGAACTGATGAAGTACTAGTTGATTGAAGGAAAACAAATGCCCCTAACTTTTTTTTTTAAAAAGAGGGGAAAGATCCAGTAATTTATAAACTAGCCAGTCTGACATCAATATCTTGGAAGATTCTAGGGCAGATCATAGAATGATCTATAACAACAAAAAATCTATGCAGTGATTATTAGAAGTCAGTACGGATTTGTCAAGACAAAATGTTGTCAGACTAACTTGACCTCAGTTGACCTCAGTTTTTAAAAATAGGTTTTAATGAATTTTACAAATACAAAGGTAACATATGGAAAGAATACAAATTGGGGAGGAGAGAGAGGGAGGGAGATGATGATGATGGCTTCTAGTCACTATTGATTTCTGGAAATTGGCTGGAGAAATCCCTGCAGTTTTCTTGACAAGATTTTATGAAGTTGTTTGTAATTGGCTTCCTCCTAGGGCTGAGAGAGAGTGACTGGCTCAAAATAAATTCACCAGCTGTTCATTCATGTCCAATTCAGGACTAGAACTCATCATCTCCCAGCTTCTAGCCTGGTGGCTTAACCATTCTTCAAATACCTGAAAAATATTCTTGTACAAGCAGATCAGTACCTGTTCTCTGTGATTTAAATATATATTTCATTACAAGAAAGCATGTTCCAATTGAATTGCTTATGATTCTGAGGTATTAGACACTTCCTGAAAAAGAGAGTAGAGCAGAGGTGGGTTTCAGCAGGTTCTGATCAATTCTGGAGAACTGGTAGTAGAAATTTTGAGTACTTCAGAGAACCAGTAGCGGAAATTTTGAATAGTTCAGAGAACTGGTAAATATCTCTGACTGGCCCCGCCCTCATCTATTCTCTGCCTCCCGAGTCCCAGCTGATTGGGAGGAAATGGGGATTTTGAAGCAACATTCCCCTGGAGTGGGGAGGGAATGGAGATTTTACAGTATCGTTCCCCTGCCACCCCCACCAAGCCACCCCCACCAAGCCACGCCACAACATGTCACGCCACGCCACGCCACGCCACACCCACCAAAGCACACCCACAGAACTGGTAATAAAAACTTTTGAAACCCACCGTTGGAGTAGAGGCCCAGCATCCTACATTGATCATTTTTATTCTTGTTATTGTGTAATTAAGAGAAGGTATAATAAATAGCTGTCTTAAAATATCAGAAAAATTATAGAATACTGCTGATATTACTATTAATAGTCATCTCTAGATGAGATGGGAGACACATAAATCAAATCAAATTAATCAATGTATGAAGAAAGTAGATTTCAACATAGCCTTTTCTTAAGAATTAAAGTCTTAGCAGTGTGGCTTCTCTCTTCCCGAATAATTTTGCCCAACATTAGAAAGTAATGCAAGTAGAAGGCTCGCACATAGATAGACTAGTAAACTCTCAGTTCTTATTTCATTTCTAAAATCAGATAATCCCACATTTCTTGTTGCAAATGTTTTGATTCTGTTATGTGGTCCTCAGAGAATAATAATCCAGGTAAAAAGAGAGCCAAATGTATGGTATGCATTTTCATTAAAAAGGAAGACAAAATAGACATACCAGTTCAAGTTGAAAAAATACAGGAAAAATGATGAGAATGTTATTTCTTTGTGGAAAAGATCTCTGAATAAGGATACAAATAACCATAGTTATAGGCCTCTCCTTGCGCTGAAAAGTACAGAAAAGCTAAATGGAAACAATAAATATTTGAAGGGAGAAAGTGTAAACTATGCTGAGTTTTGTATTTTCCTTTTTTTTTTTTTGCTTTTTATTCACTACCAACTCTGCTGCAAAACAATGTTTAATGATAGCTGATATCATTTAGGAAATATTGATTTCATCAGGTCAAAAGCAGATGCTACTTTTAATCCATTGGAAAAAATAGATAGCAATTTGTAATCTTTTTTTTTAATGAAGGTTTGAAGAATGAATGTTAAAAGATATGATCACAGTCAAAAGCATGAGAAATTTTATTGCAGTGTTACAGTCTTATATTGCAGTAATATAGCCTAAAGTATATTAATAATAATACCGTTAAAAATTACATACATTGCAGTGATTAAAAATAAGTTAAGGATAAGAAGCAAAGAAACTAAGGAAAATATTAAGTAATATCAATAAAAAGTAATCCAATTTATTATTAAAATTAGATTATACCAAAACGCATTGCTCCATCATATGATTTTTGGAATGTAAAGTTATTTCTAAAATTAATAAGGAATACATCTCTTGAATCAATTCTTTAACATTATTGTATAGATTTCTTTGTGTTTTCATTAAATAAATCTCTTTGCCAAAGCCCAGAATCAAGAAAGAGAAACAAAGGTGATGTTGGAAACAGGAAAAAATTAATTCCAAGTTTATATTGGTAGAAATGATCAAACTTTTACATTTTAAAAACATTATAGCCGGTATATTATTTGGCGTTTGCCTTGCAGAAAACTTTATTTAATTCCATTCAAGAAATTATTACAAAAATGTGTGGATCAGGAAAAATGTCTCTGCATATATATAGATTATTACGAGAAATGATTTCAAATAATTTAATATTCCCTGATATTCCTTTTTCTTAAACTGATGTATAAATCAAACAGAATGAAGAAATTCAAACTGAAGAGAAAGAAGCTATTGGCTCATTCATTTATTCGCCTTTACATCAAATAGGAGGCTGTTCTTCATTGAATTCATTTGCAGCTACCGTGTTTCCCCGAAAATAAGACAGGGTCTTATTTATTTTTATCCCCGAAATAAGAGCTGGGCCTTATTTTCAGGGAGGTCTTATTATTTTTGAGGTGCAGGAGGCAGCGAGTATGGTCACCTCATGGTTGCTGCTGTGTTTTGGGGAGGGCTTATTTTCAGGGGACAGCTTATTTTAGCGCATACGCTCTAAAGCATGATTGGGCTTATTATCCGGGAAGGTCTTATTTTCAGGGAAACAGGGTATTTTTAAAGAAAGAAACCATGTTAAACTACGAAACGAAACAAACCTGAAACAGATTAAACTGAATAATGAATGAAGTTATTCAGAATGTGATAAGGACACCCTTTAGTGTTTTCTTTTGATATTCCCAGTTGCTAAATGGAAAAGCAACACAAAGGAAAAAGGTTCCAATCTTCTTGTAAATAATATGGATTATTTGGAATAATATGGGATAACATGGGACAAGGATAGGACGAGTTTGCCTTCCACAAATTAATCTGTGGTATTCACAGAGACCCTTACGTGAAATGTACCAACCGTACGCCTTCAAACTGAGTCCAGCAGTTCAGGG
Source organism: Pseudoxenodon macrops (assembly GCA_032467955.1). Taxonomy (NCBI): domain Eukaryota; kingdom Metazoa; phylum Chordata; class Lepidosauria; order Squamata; family Pseudoxenodontidae; genus Pseudoxenodon; species Pseudoxenodon macrops. The sequence continues at coordinate 242,309 of JANHFT010008288.1, read as the reverse complement.
AAAACTGCATCTGCTAAATGTTCACACTGAGCCTTTGTAACAGCTTTTGACATCTCAGAGAGGCAACATATTATTATCAGATCATTTTCCCAAATTACTGGGTACCCCGCATAGGGCAAAGGGCTTTTGTTCAACAACCGGCATCAGCTTTGCAGAGAGAAAACCTATCGTTCAATTTTAAGGTTATGATGGGAAGATTCCAGTCAGAAACTCTTCTTTCCGATGCAAATTTCCCCAGGACAAAAAATTCCTGCTCAATGTTGAGGTTTCACGATTAAATACATGCCCAGCTTTGGAAAGTTTTGCAATTTGCGGGAGGATTGATGTGTATTTCTGACTGAATAAAGATGGAGACAAACTGAGCCTAAATTGTAATTGATGTCACCATTATGTACCCTTAGAAATCCATAGTGGATTATTTTTATATGCTCTCATTTGTTGAATTGGAAAATATCTCAGTCTTCAGTAAAATTTACTGTGTGCTTAGGATTGCTGTACAGATCATTATAGTCAGCCGCTGAGGCTAGCTACCATTGAATTCCACTGAATTTATTTATGTTGGATGATATTAATTCTTTATTTCTTCATTCATTTGAAAACATTACATCCAGTTGTTTCTTTATAAAAGGAACTCAAAGCAGCTGACACCCTATCCCGACAAGTATGAACCACATTATTAAAAATAGTTATAATAAAAACAGTTCAAATTACTAAAAACAAATCCATATCTTAACATCAAGAGCAACAGAAAACAATTCCATATCAAAACAGGGAGACCAGACTTTAACTTCTATTCAACTCAAGGGAAAAGTAAATACTTCAGCAGCAATTTTGAAATTTTGAAAGGATTAAACCCAGTCCTCAAGGAAGAGAATTCTATAACCCAAGGTATGTTCACTAAAAACAGAGAGAAGGAAACACGGTGCCCAGAATTATATTCAGAAATAGTTTCTATATATTTATTTTTTGAATATTATTTATTGATTTGCTTGTCAAACATGTACAACAGTGTTTCTCAACCTTGGCAATTTTAAGATACAGTATCTGGACTTCAACTTCCAGAATTCTGGGAGTTGAAGTCCAAACATCTTAAAATTGCCAAGGTTGAGAAACACTGATGTACAAGATAGCAGATATAGGTATAAACCACAGGTGGGTTACTACTGGTTCGAACCAGTTCTATGGAACTGTTAGTAACTTGGCAGCCTGGTTTGCTGGAACCAGCAGTGACCCTGGACTTCCACGCCCCCGAGCCAGTTCTCTTGCTTTTTGCTTCTGTGCATACGCAGAAGCTTTTTTTTAGTACTGCGCATGCGCACGTGTGCATACACGTAGCACATCTCTGAGCAAACCGGCAATAGCAGGATCCAGAACCCACCTCTGGTATAAACATAAACATAAACATAAACAAAGGAAGTAAGTACAGATAAATGGGGACAGTAAGACAGGGACGGTAGGCACCTGGTGCGCTTGTGCACGCCCTCTTTACGGACCTCTTAATAATGGTGTAAGGTCCACTGTATACATTATGATTTTAGATATAATACTAAAGAGATTTTTCCTGGAAATAGTTTAAAATCTCAGATTTGGCAATAATGTAAATATGCACAGTATTTCTTTCTATTTTCCAACCTTGATATTTACCTTTTCATTGGTCTTCAGAATATACCCATTACAACCAGAAGGCCAGACAAAGGAACACTACAAATGCTGCCATCTGCCATCAACCCAGACAGATAAAGTTTGTTGTAATCAAAAGATTGTTAGGTGATGGCTTTCATCTTTGCTCAAAAGTAATTGGGTTCAATAAGGGTGAATTAAATATTAAGATTGTGCAGAACTGTCAAATTAAAATGGTGGTGTTGAGGGGTCCATTTAGAATACTGTTCTTTAGATTAAAAAAAAATGATTTTCAAAAGGAGAAATAAAAATATCCCCATTTATTTTAGATTACAATAGATTTAAAAAAAATCTATATCTCTTATCTTGATCACTCTATCTATAAACATACATACATACATACATATACATACACACACACACATTGCTCATTTGTGTGTAAGAAAGTTGCTTTCATTCTTAACAACAGAAATGTTGGTCCCAATTATAAGTGGAGGATTACCTATATTTTTGTCTTTTGTTAAAATACATTTTAGATTTATTTTGTGCTTATTATGAAATGATAGCATCGCCTCCCTCTCCCTTCCTCCCGCCCTCTTTCTCTCTCTCTGTATGTCTGTGTTTGTGTCAAAGAGTACATATGCACAGTTACTTAGAATGTAACTGAAACTTTTTTCTTCATCTTCTGTTCAGTTGTGTTCAATTCTCAAAGGCTGCCTAGACAAGTCCCTGCAGTTTTTTGGCAAGCTTTTTTAGAAGTTGTTTGTCATTGCCTCCTTTCTAGGGCTGACAGAAAGTGACTGACTCAGAGTCACACAGCTGGCTTTAGGCTCAAGGTAGGACTAGAACTCATAGTCTCCCAGTTTCTAGCTTGATTCCTTAACTATGGTACTACACCAAACTGGGTCTCTAACTTGTTTAGAAATAAGGTTAGCCAAAGCCATGAAAATTTCATTCTAAGAAATGTGATTGGGATGCCCATCTTATTGATTTCAGTAGAACTAATTTAACTCTAGTGTATTGTTTGAATTTATCTCAATTGAGTAGATAAAGTTAGTTGATAAGATTCACATAATGGCATCCAGGGCTTTAATTTCCTGAACTTCCCATCACTTTTAAGCCACCTACTATGTGTTAATTGAGAATTGAGTCATATAACCTTTGATTAAATTTAGGAATTTAAGATCTGAAACTTGATAACCTCCATCTCGATTGTTAAAGATAATAGTGAAACAGATACCAGATTTTGAAATTGGAATTACATATAGTTTATTTATTTACTTTTGCTCCCTTCATACTTTTAATTGAACGCCGGGGACATTGTAGGTTTACTGAAATTAACACTTTGCAAATATGAACTTATTCTATTTAACTGTGTCAATGAACATCAAGGACTTGTGGTTGTAAACCAACCCATTTGAGATAGAAAAGAGATGTGATTGGCCAATTTACATCTACTTTGTCTCAATCACCATCAGAGCAACAGAGTTTCTTCGTCATATTTAATGGTCCCACTCAGTAATGGGTTTCAATTACCGTCACTACCGGTTTGGAACTGTGTACACGTGCGTGCGGCGCTTCTGCGCATGTGCAGAACCTTGTGAGTACAATGCAATGAAATAATAACTAATTCATAAGCTAAGAATTATGTTTGATTTTTTAAAATCTCTGTATTAGTGAAGATTTATCAAACTTTCCCATATCTCTTTGCTATATCAATTCATCAGAATCAATACGGAATGTATGTACTATATATTGAAAAAAACATACAAGGAGGATTATTCTATGCAATACCATGGAACAGGTTGAAGTCTATTGAAGTATTGCATGAAAGATGAGTATAGTTGGAATTGCTGTAAAAAGTAATCCATTTTACAAAGAAACACTTTCCACAGGTGTTGACTATATTCTTTTAAATAACAGAATAAGTAATAAAACTGTGTATTTATTTAAAGAAGCATATATACCATTTTTATTAACAGCATTTTCAGGAGCAGTATTATATTAATATTGTTTTAAATAAATAATTATTTGAATATTCAGGAATTTATTACTTTTCCATTGTTTCTACATTTTGTTCATGTAGGTTTGTAATAGAAAGTAATCAAGTAAACCGGGGCTGATATGGGGGAGAGGAACTTAAACAGGGTTAGATATATTTACTGCTTCAATGAAAGAAAATTCAGGGCAATAAATGGACTGGGAAAGTTTATTACTTTTTTAAAAATTATTTTTATTAGACATTTTTCAACATTAAAAAACAAAACAAAATGTACACTTGATACAGCATTTCCATATCAGTATCGGTATCATCCAAAACATTCATATTTACATAGGTTCTGTTCCACTATCTTATAATACACAGTCATCTACATTATATTAATATATACACACTTATACAATGTAATCATGTTGTCTTCAATAGTATATGATATATCAAGAGTGCAGAGAAGAGCAACAAAGATGATTAGGAGATTGGAGGCTAAAACATAGGAAGAACAGTTGCAGGAACTGGGTATGCCTAGTTTAATGAAAAGAAGGACTAGGGGAGACATGATAACAGTGTTCCAATATCTCAGGGGTTGCCACAAAGAGAAAGTCAAGCTGTTCTCCAAAGCACCTGAGGGTAGAACAAGAAGCAATTAGTGGAAACTAATCAAGGAGGGAAGCAAATTAGAACTAAGGAGAAATTTCCTGACAGAACAATTAATCAGTGGAACAACTTGCTTCCAAAAGTTGTAAATGCTCCAACACTGGAAGTTTTTAAGAAGAGATTGGATAACCATTTGTCTGAAGTGTTGTAGGGATTCCTGCCTTGGCAGGGGGTTGGACTAGATGACCTCCAAGGTCCCTTCTAACTCTGTTATTCTATTCTAAAATGCTCTTGGTTCACATCAATAAGTATGAATAACTGAAGTATTACAAGTTCTTGGGGTTATAGTCCATGTATGTGCCTGTGTGCAAATGTGCTTACACAGTGCCTAACAAAGTTCAACCATAATGCCAGGCTGCCATCTGACCTTACAACAATACATTAATGGAATTAACGTCTTTGTGGTATGCACTAAACCTTCTTCCAGTATTTGAAGTGACAAATGAAATGGCAAAAAGCCAAGTGAGGAGATGCACAACCCAGTTTTCCTTGTTCTTTAATTATGTATTTGCCAGATCATGTCTGAGACTGTCCCATGGAAGTATGGAATACAATGGCATGAGAAGATTTGCTATTTCTTCACCTTGTCTTCCATTTTGGAGGTAACAGTGCCCCATGATCTCATGCTTGCCACAAAATGGCAGAAATGTCTTCGGACACCGTAGGCTCAATGGCCTTGAAACAGAGATGAGCACTGCCCACTATAGTCACCAATGACTAGTGGAGTAAATTCCACAGGGATTCCTTCCCCTTCCATTTTGTAGACTTTAGCTCAACTGAAGTGGTACCTTAACCACTGCCTATGACTTTCTAGGTAGGATTCAACCCATTGGACTAAGCTGGGATTTTGTTAATAATTCTGTTAGCCAACTTCATACATATATATATACCGGCATATGAAGCAAGTAATTTCTGATAATGTATGATGAGCCATTAAAAAGACAGCCTTGTAGCTAATGCTGATGTATATATAAATTTAGCAAATTAATTGAGAGCCATTAACACATTATCTTCCCCTCCCCTGTTGTGGATTTGTAATAAGTGGGAAAGAGTAGAGAAAATTGTCAGTTTTTTTTTTAATAGAGGCACAGTTTTAGGATTCTGCAAGACAACATTTGAAGAAGCAGATACTCCATCTGGATTTTGGTGCTTGATCAGGAAGCGTATGTGAAAATGGAATGGAAATGTGCTTTTAGTTACTCATTTTCTTATGTATAGCCTCCAACACTTCAGATTGCATAAGATGAAAAGCCGTCATGCAATAAAACAGGAGGGGTGGTCATTTTTTATTGTAATAAAAAAAAAAATCTTTGCGATTCAGAAACCGTTGTTTCAGTCTGCATTGAATCACCCAATTGCAGTTCATTTGGGTATAATTGTTTATCATATTTCTGATCTATTCTCTGAATTATTCGCAAATTAATTAAAATACTAACACAGCTTGTGTGAGTCTGTGTGTGTGTCTGTTTGTGTGTGTATGCCTTCCAAAATATACAATGTTATAAAAGTCACTATGTAAGCACTTAAAATCAGAAATTAACTATAAGGAATGCATTTTTGTAGAACTGAATGTTTTTCTTTAAAAAATATGATGGAAAGCCTAGAAGCATAGCACTGAAAGAAAACATGTATTCAACACGCACATCCTAGACATGAGATAACAATAGTGTTTGGCTTAAAATAATTACTCATCGTCATCATCTTAACTCATATTTTATAAGATATTTTTGGAATTATGAGGGAGGAAAGAGGAATAAAGAATGTGAGCAATGCAGTGAGAAAAAAGTCCTGGTAAACTAAAGATAGAATTTCAGAAAGTACTGCAGTGTAATAGAAATGGTGACATAGGTTCAATCACGTTATTTTATGGCAGTACAGCATGGTGTGTTATTGATGATATACTATATAATATAAGCCACGGACATTTGATCCCTGTTCAGTGAATTTTAAGACACCTAACCTAGGAAGGCTTTTGAAAATTGTCAATAAAAGAAAGTATTCATGCACAAATTCGATTGTCACACTGAGTCACCCTGCTTCCAATGGCTTCGACAGCTACTTCCATGTATTTATAGAGGGTAGCAGCCAGGTGAAGAGATCATGGGAACCAGACAAAGCTGAAGGAATTGCTGAAGCTAATTACTAGAGGACATGTGGATGGATTAATAAATAATAGTGAATGTTTGTGGTTTTGCTTTTTGTCTTTTATTAGGAGATAACAAAATTTATTTTTAACTTTCTCCATTTCATAGGTATTGAGTCCTTATTTCTATCATTTGAAAATGGTTTTTTTTGGGGGTCTGGACCTTGTCTAGAGTGCAACTGAAACTTTAAAATAAGATGTTTGCCTCTAGTATGATTGTTACTACAGATAACATTTTGGGTAAAATCTGAATCAGCAAAATAATTTCATGGCCTGGCCTTAAGTTCTTCCCAATAAAAATTAATACACAGACAAAAATGAACATTAAGAATAGTGTTTCCTTTCTAAGGTAATAATGTCATTGCTTCCAATGATCATTATGTAATAAATCAATCTTGCAACTCACTCTTCTTCATGTCAGCTCATGGAGTGCCTATCTGGTGTTTTGATGTGTTACTGTCAGTATCACACAACAAAGAAACCTGACACACAGTATTCTGATTGAATTCTCTGTGTAATGCTTCATTAAATTTAGTCTGCATTATTCTTTGGAAGATGCGGTCATCAAGCTTGAAATTAAGATTCCCTTCAATATTATCTCCCTATCTTTTGCAATATCCTTTTCTTGGTATTTTAAAGATTTGTGGAATAGAAAAAAACACTGTATTTATTATTTAGCTATATGACGAAACCATGTGTGTTACGTTAGTGGGTTTTATACCTAGTGGAAGCTAGACAGCCATCTGTCTGGAATACTTTCAGTTGGATTTCTGCATTGAATAAGAAGACCGAACTTGGTGGCCTGCATGGCTCCTTATAAATCTAAATTCACCTGTTAGATTTATATCCTACTTGTAACAGCTAAAAGCAGTAGCATGGCCCTTGATCAAAATGAGAATGAAGTCCCTTCTTCACCCTCAATATATGATGGTTCATCTTATTATAGTCCTGGAAAAAAGTGGTTTACTATCAGTCTTTGCACTTAGGACCATCCCATTGCAGTCACATGATTACAATTTGGGTGCATGGCAACTGGTTTACATTTACTATTGGTTGTAGTGTCCGGCGGTCGTGTGATCGTATTTTGCAACCTTTCCAGCTGGTTTTTGACATCAATTGGGGAAGCTGGATTTACTTAACAATTGTGTGATTTACTTAACCGTGGTAGAAATGATTTTAAAATCAGATCTCGTCCTGTGTAAGGATTGCCTTGTAATTCAACCAAAATTCCAGTTCCAATTGTAGCTGTAAGTAGATACAGAATTTTTCGGACTATAAGACATCCCGGTGTATAAGACGTACCAAGATTTCAAAGAGATAAGTAAGAAAAAAAAGTTTTTGTCCTCCCCGGCCCCAGGAGCAGGCCTCCCAAACCCTCTGTGCACTCTGTTTTTTGCCAGAACAGGCCCATTTTTCACCCATTTTTGCAAAAAATGGGGTATGCAGAAGGTTTGGGAGGCCTTCAGACTGCTTGTGGGGGCTGGGAGAAAACAAAAGCCCCCGTTTTTGTGGCAAATGGCCTGTTTTTCACCCATTTTTCACCAAAACAGGGTCTTTTTTTGTGAAGCCTGCAGAGTGCTTCTGTGAGCTGAGGAAGGCAAAAACAACCCTATTTTAGTGAAAAAATGGGATGCAGGCAGGGCTTTAGGAGGCAAAAAATTGCTGTATTCAGTGTATAACACGCACCAACATTTCCACCCTCTGTTTGGGGGGGGGAAGGTGCATCTTATACTCTGAAAAATACGGTAATTATCTAATTTAAATTTGATGCTTCTTTTTCCCACCTTTCCTATAGCTTAGTGGACACCTTGATTTGAATGTGGCTCTTGCACAGGAATTTCTAGGTCCCAACATCACCCCCTACCACAATGAGAATGAGGAAGGAAGGAAGGAAGGAAGGAAGGAAGGAAGGAAGGAAGGAAGGAAAGATCAAGAACTTTAATTCTGCTTTGGATTAAATGCTATTGCTACATTTGTATTATTCATCAAATATGCTATATATTATTACTATTAGAATAGCATTTTTATTAATAACATTAACCTAGGAAAAGTTTTAGATCTATGAAAAAATAGAGATATAAAGTCCTGATATTTGTTTGGCACCTGGGTTGAATCCAAATTTTGAATGCACTAGCACTAGGTATGATGTTAAAATCACTTTCCTCCGCAACAGAATATATTAAAGTCTATGTCACTATTTGTGCATACGCTGTTTCACAGTTGTGGCCAATAGCTCACTTTTACCCAAAAAAAACTCTTTGTATTTTTGTAAAATCTCCCTATGCGTTTATTTTGTTATGGTAAATAAATGACAAGTCATTGTTAAACTGTAATTTCTTTTGATTTATCACAGTTAATTTCATTTCTTTATTTCATTTTCTCTTCAGAGATTTTTACTCAAATACTATTAAAATTGCAATTTGCAAAATCCTTTGTTAATGATCATTTGAGTGACTCATTAGTAATTGGTTCCTTTCAGCTGAAAGTAATTGCTTTATAATCCTTAATGACATGAAAACTGAAATACATGTTTTGTAATATTCTTGTATTATGGAATATAGAACTTGGCATCCAAGGAGTCCCATGTACAACCAAGCATATTTGTTTTAGTATCACCAGATTGCTTCCTCCCATGGACGAATGATTGTAGCTTTCATGTTGGAAATAATGGGAACGGGAAAGACCTTAAATTCGTAAAAGTCTACATACTTTGTTATTCCAGTGGTCTCTACTTAATTTTGAAATATGGAAATGTTCCAGTTCCTAAATGGGTATTTTTGTACTATTGATGTGTTTCTGAAGATTTGATAAAGTAAGGTTTTTAATAATTTGACGATGTGATGTTATTTTCTTTGAAGGATCAGGTTGTTCTTTATAGACAACCATGTTCTCGACATGACCATTAAAACTCTGGTTCATAACTGCACTCTGAATGCAAAAACTTTTACTGGCGTGGGATATTTAATGGGCCCCCTCTAATGAACTCTATATATTTAAAAGGCCCATTTCCTGTCTGAAGCTTTAAAAAAACAGTAGAAAAAGCTACAGACTGAAAACTTCTGCTTTTGTTTAGTCTGGGGTAGAATTATTGATGTACTTTCATGCTCCGTGAATGATTTTATGACTATTTTGTCCCCTTTATATTGTACTTATCATTGACTCCTATAGCTGTGGCTCAGTTACTTAAGCACTGACTGAGCTTGTGTATACCCTCTATAAAACCTACTGTGTAATCACATTTGTAGGTTTATTTATCTAATTTAAGTTCTCACAAACATCAGGATAAAAATAAACACCATGGGGAAAATATACTTTTGTAACTCCTCCTCCTTGTTCATCTGAGATTTTGTTGTTTCAGATTGAGGAATGCTATGGAAATTACAGAAGGAAATTGCAGAATCTTTGCTATCAGTAGAGGAGATTTTTGATACGTCAGATTCTACCCATCCGGTGATTGATGGCAAATAATTATTGGGATTTATCCTTAGTATCTGACTTACAGTAGTGGTTTAACAAAAAGAAAATATCATGATTTCCGCTATTGCTTCATTAATTTACTGAAATGACAAATCGGTGAAGGTGTTTTGTGTGCAATTTTGACTTCCATTTGTTCCAAACAAATATTTGGGAAATAAAAAAACAAATGAAAAACAAAAGTTTGATGTTTATTGTTGGTTATCCCAAGATCTTTGCATCGATACAACTTCAGGCTCTTTTGAAGGACTTTGCTGCTAAGATGTATGGCAAGTAGCTATCATACCCACTTTTTATAATAGCCTTCCCATCATGGCGACTACCAGATTTGAAGATAATAGATCTTAGGTGGTTACTCACCCTCTTAGCCCTCTGGATCAGGGGTGGGTTCTAACTTACTTCCTTGCCGGTTCGCTGCCTCCCTCGCCGCGTGGGTGTGCCGCATGGGCGCGCACATGCGCAGTAGGAAAAAACCCTGAAAAGTACCCCCCCAATAAAGACCGAAAACAAGATGTGCAATGCCGGAAACTCGGCTTCTGCACATGCACAGAAGAAAAAAAAGAAAAAAAGATGGCGCCGCCCACAGAGCAGAACCAGCTCCGTGATGTCACCAGCAGCCTACTACTACCTACTCGGTAGAACCGGTCCGAACCGGTAGGAACCCACTTCTGCTCTGGATAGTGATGTATAGGGGGAAGCTGTTTTATACCTCTAAGGCTACCCATTTATTCCACAGCAGCAAAATCAGCAGAGTCCTTTGATGCCGTAATTCGCTGGGTTCCCTGTTAATGCCGTGCCAAATTCATGCAAATTACAATTTGGTTTAGTGCCATTTTTGAACCCAGTATTGACCTACTTGCACATTTGAAAGACCAGAGGCATTGAGAAGGCCGTGACATAAACTGCCTTTGGAACATTGTGGTTAAGCTTTTGGCCTTAGACTGTCACTTACTGCTTTTACCCAATTCCCTGCTTCCCCAATTACAGAATAGCATTTCACTGGAGTTGTGAATATCACCCTTTCTCTTACAGGGTGACAGACATCCTGTAACATCTTCCAGGGCTGTAGTAATGTTACTGGATGAGAAAAATGATGGAGAATGGTAACCTCATTAAATAGCACTCATTTCTACTTAGGATGATTGTGAAATTGTTAAAGAAAATATCTGAATCAGGGTTGGTTTTATTTATTATTTGGCACAATGATACTTGCCAAATTGAAAATTTATATCAAATGTGAATTCATATTATCCTTTCATATTATGCATATTATTATTTCATATAATTTGTCTGTTTATCTCATATTATCTGATTTTGTTAGTCTTAAAGGAGCATGCATGTTTGCAAGTATAATTACAAGCTTTTCCTAATGCATGTTCAATTTAATAGTGTATTGGCATAGTAACCCTTTTTTCTAATTGCTTTCTAAAAAGTGATAATTTGATTTTTGTACGTAATGGTTTTCCAAAGATAGATATTATTAAGGTGATGAGCAGCTCTGTTTGGCTTTATGCTTATCAGTAACCTTTACTCATAATGTGATATTGTCTGAATATCTTATTTGGTTCAGCTTTCCTTAGCTCTGATGAAGCCTTAGGCTGCTGTTTCTTTGAGTTACTGATAATTTTTTTATCTGATTAACTGACACATTTAGTTGAAATCAACACAGCCCTTAGGCTGGCCATGGATTTAATTTAAAAAGTATCAAAGGTTTGCACTGTCTGCTTTTTAATCATCATGTTTATCAGGCAAAGGGGAAAAAAACCAAAAGCACTATAGGGAGAGGGGTTATCTTAAGGAGCAGTAGCTTGGGAAATTGACAAAAACTACAAGGTAATTTACTGCTAACTTTCACTTTCATTAATATAACATTTCCCACTAATAATTACAGTGCATGTAATATACTAATTAAATGGAAAGCATTGTCACTAATTTTCTTCTTGCTGAACTCAAAGAATTGTGTAACAAGAGGATTAAAAACCACATTTAGTTATACTGTTTTTAATTCATAAGTCAATTGGGTAACACATAGTATTTTAATAATACATTGTGTTAGGCTTTTTTTTAAAAAAAAAGTAATTCTTAAGGTGTCTATATAGAGTTTTTGTCCCTCCTACTTCTTCTTTAATACATTTTAAGAAAAACCGTGATCAATAGGTCATTTAAATTTTTACTTAAATGAGCAACATTCATTTATAAAAGATAGTAACTTTAGCATATATTTCTGTAATGCGATGGCCATATTTTGGCAAAAAGCCAAGGTTAAAATAGGTTTTGAGTAGACTTTGTTCAAGGGAGTAGTTGTTTGTTTTCCATTGCAAATAAGAACAGCATTACTGAGGTAAAGAGATTCACAAAGCGATAAAGCTGCCCTTATCTTATTCTCTATGTGCAATGAATTTAACTATAACTTTAGTGGTCGCAATTCTTTTGCCACAAATTAATGCCTGCCTGACAACATTAATTGGGTGGTGGAATTAGTTCTATTCTGGCATATTTCTCAATAACATTCTTAACTACAGGTAACCATCAATGGAGTCTGCCATTATGGTTCTAAGTCATGGTTTGCAAAATGGGTCATTCATATGACTGATCCAATTCAATAACTTTTTTTGGCAGTCATTAAGTAAACCAATTGTTCACCATGGGATGGTTTTGCTAAAAACTGATTTTTGGCAAAAATATAAAATGCAGTCACATGACCCTGGGAAACTTTAAATTGCCATAAATGCAAGTCATTGGAATTTTAGAATTGAGTTGTTAAGTATCCCAGTAAAAATCTGTTGTAATTTTGAATGCTAAGCCACCAGTCATGAGTCCAGGGATAACTGTATAGTTGAAACCAATTTATGTTGCCTCTTAATGAATGTTTGAACTTAATGTCAAATTCCTGCTTAAAAACAAGAAGGTGATCTGTTGTTATCCACTATCTTGCCGTAGAATAGAAGGCTTCTACGCCCATCTTCAAAGAGTCACATTAATATGTGCAGGAAAAATAACCTTCGTGTGTGAAAGATCTGAAGGATCATGATATAAGGAAATATACGTCTGTGCTTGGAAGAATGTTGACATCTTGTAAGCAAAGCTTGGGAGGAGAGGCATATCAGGGATGGAAAATAAAAATACAAACTCTAGTCGCTGTCAGTGACTTTCATGGACATTTCTATAAAGATTTCTTGGCAACAAAAGTAAGTATTTTACTCTTGCTGTCATTTTTTATTTTAACTTGTAGTATTCCTTGTTGAGCTCCCATTCAGTTCCGACTAACCACATCTGTCAAATTAGTTTTTTGACATCAGAAAATACTAGTAAAGGGCCACATATTTTTGCAGTATATTTTGCAAGATGAAGCACCCAGACTGACAGTTGGGGAAACCCATTATATGCAATTACCCTGGTTCTAAGATTGTTGTACTGGCTACCATGAGGCTTGTAGGCCCAATTCAACATGATGATGCCTCTTGAGATACTGTATGTATGTGTTTATTTCTGTCTCACACATATCATAAATAAAAGATTAATTTGTTCATCTAGATTCCACAGGATTCTTTGTGGTTGATCTAGCATCTGTATCTTTCACTTTTCATTTTTCACAATTAATCTTAAACAAATGCGAGTTTAAGTGATAGTTACAACTTTTAACATTTGATATACTGCTTCTCACACAAGTGCTCTAACCAAATAAAACTATGGACAACATCAAATAAACCACAATACAGCAGGTAAAACTTTTGTTCCATCTGTCCTTAATTATTAAATGATACCTTTCCTGGACTCTGAGGAAACTATAGCCTTCTAATTCTCGTTATTGTTACTGTTTGCATATTGAAGCTCACCCACAATAGTTCTTCAGTCTTTAAGGACAGCTTTGAAGGGAATGTAAGACCTATAATTGGAAGACGGGACGAGCAAAAGCCATCTTTTTGGACTGTGATATACACTCTTCAATCTCACCCACAGAAAATCACTTCCTGAGAACTCAGAGCTTTATGGCAGAAAACAATACACAGGATATGTGACTATATGCATCCACAGGGGGACAAAGAGAGGTTAGTGACATCATATGACATCAATACATTGTAGCTCCTGTGTGACAGCTGCTTTGGTCATGCCGAGTGTAATTGAGATGGTATAAAATAATGTTAAACAAAACAAAATATAAAAAGGAAGAACACTGGAGGCTTTTGGAGGAAGCAAAGTTTATGAAATACCACAGATTACGTTATATATTTTTCAAAATTCAGTTTAAAAAAAGGTTGTTCTAGTGTTTAAGAAGTAATATGCTTTGTGGTATTCAGCGTGTATTATATTTAGTAAGGATGCCATATATTTCCCCTTTGAATAAACAGGAAGTAGGATTTTATTTCTTGTTTACTTCAACAATAGTTAAAGAAAGATGCTTTGAAAGATTCCTATTAGTAAATTCTTCATCAAAATACTGTTGCCCGGGCTACACAAATAATATGAGAACTTTGGTGGCTCATTATGTTGCATTTGTCAAAGTCCATTTGATTATGCTGCCGTTCTTAATCTCCATTTCTGCCTCTTCAAAAGCCAAGTCTCCCTATAGCAATATTTTTTTTTTTGCTTTCTTGTGGGTCCTTCTTACATTTCTTCTTGCTTTTTCTTTCCCCTCTAGGGACAGGCTTCCTGATACCTGAGTCTTCCAGTGACTTGGGAATTCTCCTGCACTCTTAAGCGTTTTCTTTCTTACCAAGGCTAGAAGGCAAGGGCACTTGTTAAGTAAAGTTCTAGGTACCTGAAGCAGTCCCTCTCATTGTTGTACACACCGCAGACTTTCTCTGAAATCAATATAGCTGGAGGGTTTTTATTCTTGGCTAATGAGAATTTCATTTGTCATTAATGTACATATGAAGAGACAGAATTTGCCCTTATCCTTACTTTTCATCCTGTCTTAGGAAAGGGGCATACAGAGAAAGTTCAGAATTGGAGAATTTATTCCTTCGTGGCAGGAATAAATAACATAAGATTAAAATAAGTTAAGGTAGTCCTTGATTTACGTCCACAATTGAACCCAACATTTCTGTTGCTAAGTGAATTTTGTTAAGTGAATTTCACATTTGTTAGGTGAATGTTGTCCCATTTTATGACCTTTTTTTGCAGCAGTTGTTAATTGGATCATTGCAATTGTTAAATTAGCAACACTGATTAAGTGAATCTGGCTTTCCCATTGATTTTGCTTGTCAGATGGTTACAAAAAAGGATCACATGACCCCCGGGACACAGCAAACCGCCATAAATATGAGTCAGTTCCCAAGCATCTGAATTTTGATCATGTGACCCTGCCAATGCTGCAAAGGTCGTAACTGTGAAAAATAGCCATAAGTCACTTTTTTCAGAGCTGTTGTAACTTTGAATGGTCACTAAACAAACTCTTGTAAATTGAGGACTATCTGATCTTTATTTGATGACACGTAGAGTGAATACTTCCTTTCTTCCATTGTGTATAAAATGGTTTATTGCTGATTATTAATTCTATACTTTTGAAACCTACAATAATCAACAGATGTTGCATTCAGATGTTTAGTTGTCATTTCATTTTTCTTCTTCCAAGTGCTGCAGATTTCAGTGCCTTAAATCAGCCTTTAACTTTTTTTAATACAATATCAAATGTACCTTTCTGTATTTGTTGTGATTAATCAATAGTACTTATCAGTTTAAGCATCTGTAGATTTTCTGCCTCCATATCATAAAATAAAAATATTTTATGACACTGTTAAGTTATAATTTCTTTGATATTAAAAACAACAACAACCCAGAATGAATATCATATCTTAGAGATGGGTGGTCATAGATTTATATAAACTGTGGAGCCTATAACATTATAGGACATGCCATATAATACATGGAGTATCTTTTAAGAGTGAGAAAAATTAGCATTGATGTGATGTGAACCATGTGGAAGTGTGCGTCATAATGGGACAAAATCCCCCTTCAAACTGTTTCTTGAATTTACTAAGATAAAATATCCTCCCAAAGGCTTTGCATAACTGCTTCAAGGATTATCTCACAGCAAAGAATGTGAGGGTATGTACTGAAAACATTTCTACTGGATAGCCACAGGATCACATCCCTGATATTTATATTCTCAGAGACGTTCTTCCTTTAAATTTGCTTTTAATTAGAAAATTGTTTGACTGTAGCAAGTGGCTCCATTTCTCTAAGGAAATCACTCATTATTATGCATCTTCCCTTGTGCTGGCTTTGCATTACATCACCTAATATTTCAGTTGTTTCATAGCTGACAGGACCATGCGAGATGCATTTTTGTAGTTCCAGGACAGTTGCACTTGTTGGTTGCTTTTTTTTTTGTAATATTCCTTATCTTTCTCAAGTTTGAGTCTGTGGGAATGGTCATTTAAGAGAGGGCATAGCCCACAGCTATATAATGGGCAGAGAAGGAAACTCAGAAAGGATCCTCCCTACTTATCAGATTGCAAAAGGGTGGTGGGATATTTGAAGGTTACAAATTGCTTAATGAAAAGTATACACACCTCTGGCAAAACATACTCTAATGAGGTTTTATATAGTTGAAATATAATAATGGGAAAATCCTGCTGAATCAGTTAATATACTTAGGTAGCCCTGCATTCTGCTCTTAAAGTGTTATAATAGATATTTATGGGAAGCTTATAGCTAAGATAGAGCAGTTCCCCAGGTACCAATATGATTAATAGCCATTAGTAGCATAATCTCTCTGAATGTGTATAATCCACTTTTAAACCTGCTGATAATTATCACTATTTTTGTGGTGGCAAGTTCCATAGCTTGACTATATACAGGGTAAATTACATCTGGGTCCTTCCCAAATTCCCTGTTGCTCTGTTTTGTTAATGACTGCATATATTGGTTGTTTAATACCATGAATAATTTTATTCATCTTTGTATGGTTTCTATATCTTGCTGGCATTATTTTCTAATGTTTGAGTACCAATGTTGCTTTTGATTGAATGGGAAATTAACCTCATGCTTTGGTGATATTTGTCCTGGTGCTAATAACAGAATGATTAATTGTACAATTTTTAACATTTCTTTTGCATTAAAGCTGTAACTCTAGTATATCAGTTTTGCACTGATATGAGTTCACATTGGTGAACTGATATGAGTTCACATTTCACAGCACTAATGGGAAGGAAGAGATCTTTCCAAAACATGGCAATAGCATCATATACTTGTTCCTATAGCTCAGAAAAACAAGTAGCGCCTTTTAGAAATAAGCAATGGAAGATGCATCCATTTGAGGCTCACTTCTCATTACAGGTAGTCCTCGTTAATCAAAAAGCCACATGGCATACCACTTACTGACAGCACTTCCAGCAATCCCATTTGCTTTTGTTAAGTGAGGTCCATGCAGATTGTTAAGCAGGGCCTCAAATGAGTACGACTTCCAAATTCCTGCTGGCTTCCCCATTGGCTTTGCTTGTTGGAAGTTGGCAGGGAAGATTGCAGATCGTAAACATGTGTCTGTGGGATGTGGCAATGGCTCTAAGGTCAAGGAGAGGTCATAATTACCACTTGTTCACCACTGTTGTAAATTCAAACAGATGCTCAGGGTATTGTTGAATGAGGATCCCCCTCTACTTTGGCTTCAGATTTGTTATAAGAACAAAATGAAGTTACTAATCAAATCACAAACTACAATTAAACAGGATTATTTGCTGAACCCCTTTGCAACAGCTTTATAAGTGAAATAATGCCAATTCAAATATTTTGCATAATAGATTATATACAATAATTTAAAAAAAATCTTAGACTTGAAATAATCTATTAAAAATATCTCAATAGTATGTTGCTTACATAAAATAGAATTTCCAATATGCATACTATAATTCTCAAATTATTCTATATAATGCGTAACATAATAAAACTGCAACTTACTATATAAAATATTATCCAGATCCAAATAAATACACACACATACACACACTATAAACCACCTGAATGAAATTAAAGGATCTCTTGTTAATGGCTACTAATTTATGTACTGAAGAAATTTTTGTTACTACTTTGCAGATTTATTTTACATTTGTTTTTATATATTAATGTTTTGCAGGATAAAGAAGGGGTAGAAGCTGTTTCAGTAGGGGCCATTCTTTCAGATTATCAACGTGTCCGTGTGGAAAATGTGTAAGTAAAATAAGACATTACTTAAGGGCAATGGGCAAGGACAACATGTCATACATGGCCACAGAGCTATTGATTTCTGTGGTCTGGGCTAGATCAGAAACATTATTGCTTTTATGTCAAATAAGATGGCATAGTAATAACGTTTTATTAAATATTCCATTTAATGGCGCTAAACATATAATTATCAAATTAAAAAGTCTGAACTCTTAAAAATGGGAATCCTATCAAGAAAGGGAAAATGAGGTATCATATTTTTCAGAGTATAAGACACATTTTTTTCCTTCCTAAAAGAGTCTGAAAACTTGGGTGTATCTTATACCCGAATGTAGTCCTGCCCGACCACCCCCACCCTTTGGCCTCTGCCTCCCAGCAATTTGTCTCCTTGCAGCAAACAGCACAGAGCCTGATTAGCACAAGCAACTGATTATCAGCCTCCCAACCATCAGCTGATTCAG
>JANHFT010008288.1:196290-213780 GCA_032467955.1 Pseudoxenodon macrops | reverse complement strand
TTGTCTTTTTATGTACACTGAGAGCACATGCACCAAAGACAAATTCCTTGTGTGTCCAATCTCACTTGGCCAATAAAGAATTCTATTCTATTCTATTATTCTATTCTATTCTAAACGAACTCTTGTAATTCGAGGAGTACCTGTATTTACTTAGATACTGTTTCCTGTTGTTTACCAAATTTTATGAATATATAACTCAAGATAACATTTCTTTCATATCAAAAAATATAATTCTAAAAATTATTTACTGTCTATTAATTTAAGAAAAAAGAGAAAGAAGAGAGGGAATGATTTTAACATTCTTCATGTTATGATTTTCCTTATTCCAAGTTCCTTGGTAGAATGGTAGTTTGACAAAAAACATATGATGTTTTTTGTCAAGCTAAGGTTGATTTGGATTTATCTGTAAATGCACATAGGCATTTACACATGCCTACACTGCGAAAGGGTTGATGGGCAAGTGTAGATGGTTGCAAATGGGTCGACACACACCTCCCAAATCTCAACTATATATTGTGTGGAAATATGTCTCCTGCATGCCGATTGGTTGATCCAACCTCCTGCTTTATTGTTTGAGTGTCCCCTAAAAGTTAACATCTGCAGAAGTATAGGTGCAACAACTTTTCAACCATTTCCGAATGAGGCAGAGGTCTAACACAGCCTTCAGCTGTCAGTTTCTTCTCAGGATTATTGTCATTTCATTGTCCTATATAACCAAATGCTTTTCTGTATTTGAAATATTCTCATCCAAATGAGAAATATTCTCATCCAAATTGAATTATGCAAGTAATGCTTCCTCTTTCACAGAATGTCAGCATGAGTATCTTTAAGAGATAAAATCATTTTTACAGGGTGCATCTGTGTTGACTTCTGGGGGATCAACACGGTGTGCATAGAGAACACCTACCCCTACCCCTCATGAAGGATATGCTGAACCACTTGGCCAAAGGCAAAGTGTTCACTAAACTGGACTTGAGAGAAGTCTATTACCGAATACGCATCAGAGAAGGGGACGAATGAAAGACAGCCTTTAACTGCCCCCTCGGCAGCTTCCAATTCAAAGTCATGCTATTTGGGCTACAAGGAGTCCCCACAGTCTTTATGCAATAAATAAACGACGTTCTCTGGAATGTAAAAGCAGATAGACTAATTAAACAATTTCATGATAAATATCCTGATAAGACAAAGAGTCCCCCTGGGGGGGGAAAGAGTGGTTAATTGTGGTATGCTAACCCCCTATGTTTTCTTTTATAGGATACACTCTTCTTCTGAGGAAGGACCGCCTGTCAGGCCTACAATCATATTTCTGTTGGATCTTTGGCCTGCCACACTTTTTATCATTCTACTATACATTTTCTATTGTGTGAAAACGGGAGGGGGGATTGTACTGAGTTGGAGATATGTAGCCATAATAACATTATTTCTAGAATGCCAAGGTCATCCTTTGTCTTTGCACCTGACTGGAACTAGATGGACGAACCTACCAGCATGGCAGTGGGTGATTGGACCATGTGACGGACCTGTGAGTATGAGGGCAAGATCTTGAACTTTCAACTGGGTGCTGAAAACCTGGGAATCCTCAGATTCGGGTTTCCATGGATGTGCCAACATGTCTCCCTTAATAAATTGGAACTTTGAGGAATGCCTTGCCTTGGAGTCTGATTTAATTCTGGATGATATTTGGAACGCTGACACTCTCTTCCGCCTACTCGGAATGGGTAAACGAGAAAAATGTCAAAGCCCCGCAGCTATTACAGTTGTTCCACTCCAAGTACCCTGATAAGCCCTAAGATATTGTGAATGTTTTTATTGTGAAAATGTGTTTTGTCTCCCATAGGACTAATGTCCCTATGGCAGGAGGGCCGAATGTTAGCCTCCGTGATGCTTGCTTGCTGTCGGCTGCCATAGAAACAGTGGGAGGGGGGTAGATTTGGGAAGTGTGATGGTGGAGATGTCTCATGTTGGGGGAGGGGAAGGAATGTCCCTATCTTCTGCTGTGCAGTTGAATGGGCAGTTTATAGCGAACTCAAGATCAACCGTCTCAGGATACCAGATGGATGGCTCCACCTGGAGAAGCACCCTGCATGACACATGGGGATCTGCAGATTGGACCTTCCGCCAGGGTCTTTGGGAGGAGGGATTTGGAAATGTTTTCATTATGTAATTTTTTGTGCTTTCAGCCTCAGTTCTTGTTTTGCTTTGGTTGTTATCAGTTCATATTCAGTAAAAGTACTATTCTCTATAAACATGGAATCTGGATTTTCTTTTCTTGGATTTTGAACGGAGGCACGCCTGACAGTATTCTTGTTGTTATTTATTGCAGTCTTGGATAGAGTTTATCACCCAAGTCATTTGACTAGTATATCATGAACATGCTATTAAATTTCTTTACAAATGAATTTTAATGCAACACTCAGCAGAAAATAAAACTGGACAATGAATTTCAATCAATTTTATTTTGTATTTATGGTTTCTCAACAACCAATATAATTACCTGCAAACAAACTACATAAAAATGTTTTGCTGCTAAGCAGACATCATTAATACATGCATATGAGTAAAAATTTTGCTTACTCTCAAGTATATTTTGAAAATGGACAAGCAGCAAATAATACTGATTCAGTCTAGGCTGAAGCACCAGGCAAACACATATTTAATTCTAAATACAATATAGGAAGGGATCAAAATGGGTCTATTATCCAGTTTGTGACAGTTTATTTAAATTACAATATATTTTAAAAGCATAAATATGTAATTAATGACTCCAAAAATGTGGTTATGAAGACACAAAAAATGTTATGATCAAGCAAATTCAGACCTCAAAATCAGCAACCTACAAACCTAAATTTTATGTCCTTTTTCCAGTTGTAAACACTTTTGCTAAACAAAGGTATTTTAACATATATTAATATATTTTTGACATTCAAAGTGGCAGTTATTGTTAAAAACACATATGTACAAATGTTATTCCCTGTGTCCCTGTTCCCCCAATTACATAAAGTATTTGGCATAATTATAACAATCTTACTGCATACACAACCATTTGCTTTCCTCCCCCAAACATAATTGTACTTCTTATTAAAAGTAACCAGTTATGTACAAAAATACTTGAACATTTATTATATAAAACTTCTATAGCTACCATTAATAGCATATACCTGCTGAGAATTTCTCTGAGGGAATATAAAAAGTGGCAATAATGTTCCAGTTAAACTATCAACAAGATAAACTGATAAACTCAACGCAAGTTTCCCAACAAAACAGGGAGGTAACTTTAATGGTAAAATTGAAAAGTAGAGACCACATGATATCAAACAGTAAGTTTTTTGGGGGGAGGGATAAGAAATGAAAAAGTTGCCTGTACGCTTATGTTTAGTTTATACAGTTATAGAACTAAGTGTGAGCTTTCAAAAACACAGGAGCTTTCTAGCAAAATACCAGTTAGGGCTCCATCTGGGATGAATAAGAGCACTTTCAGAGAAAACATTTTGCAGGAGTGGGGATGAAATCTGGATTACTTTTAGTTGCCAACAAGTTTTCAGTCTGTGCCCCAACAAGTTTTCAGTCTTTCCACCATCCCTTACATTATTTTCTCCACATTTTTGCAGTGGAATATGGAGCAACAGAATGGAAGAACTTTCATTCAGAAATTTTATATATAATAATAATAAGGCTGAATCTTGTCTTTAAAAATTTTGCTGCTTCAATTAATTCTACTTGAAAATAGCCTGATTCTCATGAACATTTGCTTGCACTCCATTGCTTTCAGCGTTTTCATCTTAAAAGTCTGACAGTGGTTTTTTCTTGATTCACATTTAAAATGACTTATTCATTTTGGCCATTAAAATAATCTGAGAAATTAGTTTCTGTGTCTGAAATCAATGATCTTTAAGAAAAAACAACTGTACATATTGGCTACATTTTCTATAATACAATAATTATTAACGTTTATTATCTTCATGGAACCGTGAATTGCACCTATCTAAAATAAAATAAAATGGGAGGGGGCAAATTCTACACGCATGTAAACTAACCACTAACAGAATGCTAGAAAAAAGATCTCTAAGAGACAAGTTCCAACAATATACATACAAATATTGAATAAAACGCAATAACATGTCAATAGAAAGAGCAACCCAAACGTTTTTCCCCTAGAAATTCAGCTACAACATCTTTGTAACAGGACCTTTTCCAGTGTAATGTGATCACAAACCACAAGAGCTTTATTAGATTCATTAGCTTCAAATCAAATTTTATTCTGTCAGAAAGTACACTGTTGCACTAATATAAGGCTTTCAAGGGAAAGTATGCTTTGATGTTGTTTGAACAGCTAGGTTCCAGGTTCAAATTTATATACAAAATCACATTTGCTGTATGCTATGCTAAATATAGTATTTTTAGTCTCATTGCCTCTAGGTTCTGGTTTTTTAAGCCAGTACTTAGTTAAGTACTTAAAGTTAAGCAGTTTTAAAAAATCACCAGGAAGATTTGTGAAGAATATTAAAGTGCCTATATTAGATATGTTTTTCATTTAAGTCATTCAAAAAATTACTTTTTGAATTTCATTTATAACTGAGAGACTTTTCGTGGAAGAGGCCTGGGTCGAGGCACCTGTTCTATTCTCTTGCTGCTGTGCTCCAAATTGCTTGGTCTAACCAACAAAGGTTTTGGGGGTAATGCTGGTGGATCTGTAGAAATCGGAATAGAAAGGCTGTGAGGTAGTGGAACAGGACGCCTCAGAGTCCGCTCATAAACACTATAAGGTGGAGGAGTCTTGCTCTCTTTTCTTATTGGCTCTTCGGAAATGTTGCAGTTAGAAACTGGGTGTTCATTGACGTGAGTTTCAAAACCAGATATTTCAGATGTGCTACATCGACTAAGTGAAGAAATGCCACTGCTGTAACTTCCAGACAAGACTGGAGAGTTGGAAATGAGCCCGGACGAATGGTAGTCCATAGGAGATGATGAAAATGATTGCACAGAACCCTGAGTTTAGAAAAGAAAAAATTAGTCTGGAAATAGAAAAAAGAGACGGAGGAGAAAGGAAGTAAAGGAACATGCCTTTATATTAGTTCTGGCCCCCAGTAATTGTCCATGTTATTGTCCATGTATAACAATAAGTATTGTTATAATATAACAGTTTTGTGGTTTGAACATCAAAAAGTGAATAGTGCTTATTTACTGACACTATAAAACATTGAATTATTGTGGTTTGTATCTACTTTTAAATTACAATTGCCAAATCTATATTTGTGCTATTTACTGTATTTTTCTGAGTATAACATGCACCTTCCCCCACCCCCAAAAGTGGGTTAAAATTTAGGTGCGTCATATAGACTGAATACGGGTGTTTTTCGCTCCCAAGACCTCTGCGTGTTGCGTTTTTGCCCTTCCCAGCCCCCAGAAGCACTCTGCAGTGCTCCACACATCCTGTTTTTGCCAAAAACAGGCCTGGTTTTGAGTTCCCAAGCCCTTCACACATCGTGTTTTCTCCCAGGCTCCCAGAAGCACTCTGCAGGCTAAAAAGGTGCATGTTTTTGGTGAAAAAGGGCCATGTGGAGCACTGCAGAGTGCTTCTGGGAGCCAGGGAGGGTGAAAATGCAATGCACGGAGGTCAAAAACTATTTTTTCTTGTTTTCCTCCTGTAAATTTAGGTGCATCTTATAGTCTATATTATATAGTATTACTATTACTATTAGTCTTCTCATCATTCCTATAACCCATCTCCTCCCACTTATGACTACAGGACTGCAACGTATTGCTTGTATCCTTACGATTTTTATTGATATTGTTTCCTGATTGCTTATTTGTACCCTATGACTATCATTATGTGTTGTACCTTATGATTCTTGACAAATGTATCTTGTCTTTTTATGTACACTGAGAGCATATGCACCAAGACAAATTCCTTGTGTGTCCAATCACACTCGGCCAGTAAATAATTCTATTATTTATTATTATTATTATTATTGTACACCTATTGAAATTGTCTAAATGAAGCAACGTTGCTTAGAGAGTTAAATGATTTGTGTTTACTTATAATGACACATCCATTTTTTTCTTTCTGCAAACAGTTGTAAAAGGCTTGATCTGCAGCCTTTAGCATACCTATGGCGTCAGAATCAAGACACGTTGCTGAGAGAAATTATATCCTTGAAAGTTCAAGCTATAATAATAAAAGTTGCAGCTATCGGTAAGAATTCAAACTATCTCTAGTAACTGTGGTGAATCTACTTTGTCAATAAGCAATCAATACCATAACATAGCCACAGGAATGTATTAATCTGTTTTGTAATTAAAATGTACTCAAGGGCAGAAAACTGCATCAGGAGTAAGTGAAGTATAAAATATATCTATATGAGGAATGGAATTTCAGTTGCACAATGTTATGTCTAAACAATTAATGGATCTACTCAAATATTTTTAATACCAGCTAGTGAAAAAAGTGAAGAAAAATCATTTTGACTTTCTTCATTACATTTGCACAAAGAGTATGTTTTTCAAGAAAAGTTAATTTACAGAATAATAATTTCCATTATGCTCATAGAAGTTATACAAATGCTAGAAATTGGACCACTATTACTATAAATCATAGGCTCTTCTTATGAAAATAATTAAGTAAAAACTTTACTAACATCAATCAATAATTGACTTTTCATGATCAAAGAGGTATTTTCCTGTTCTATCTTAAGATAGTCTGTTCCTAAATTATAAAGAAAAGATATTTATGACTATCCTGGTTTGTCCTATGTGTATTCAGGCTATTCTGTTCTATCCATATTTAGTTGTACATTTTACTCTGTTACTTTCTTTGTGTACATGGCTCCATTGTAGCATTCAGCAAAGTTAATTTACCACTTGGGAAATTATTCAAGGACAGGTGGGTTTTGCAGTTTAAAGAATAATTGTACGTAGGAGAAAATTTCAGTGGAGTCCAGAATCTCCACATTGACTTTCATTGGCAAAATTGTGATTTTCACATTGAACTGACCTATTATAGAAAATACTTTGGCCACTATGATCAGTGCAAGCAGAGTATTAATAAATTCAGGCTTACTGAATGGTATGTGGTTCTCTTAACTACACAAACTGATGAGAAATAGATTAATAGTCAATACATCACCTCAGAATTACAGTCCTCTATAGTATTTCACACAAAGTTATTAGACAGATCTTGGGTGTAAAATTTGATAAAAATAGGGTTTTTCTTTTGGGGTCAGTAGGGGTTTGTGGCCCATTAAACCAAAGAATGGACAATCTAATAGGAAAGAATCTGTTCTACATGACTGACTAAAATAAATTTCTGATAAAGTGCACAATATAATTTTGGTGTGAATTAAATCATATAGTCAACTATGAAGTGAACTGTTTTTATAAGAATTTACCTTGTTTAAAATAGGAATTCATTTATTGGGAGTATCAATGGTAAAAGAAATAATTCTTCAGAATCATTTTATTTTTATATCTGATAAAAACAGTAAAATAAGACTACCCTAACTTTATTTAATGCTTTCCTAACATTTAAATTAGGTTGATTTAAAAAAATCTATCTTTAATCACAAATTACAAATTAATTGATTTGGCAGAACTTGGTATCTTGTTAAAAAGTGTCAGTTTCTGCAGCAAATTCTAGCTTTTTATTTAAGAATAAATCTATTATCTGTGAAGAAGGCAAGAATCTGGTATTCAGAAACAGAAAGCATTTTATTTTAAGGTATCTTGGAATAGAGTCATTATACAACTAAATATATAGTTGCAAAGTATAACCAGATTATGGTTGGTTGGTTTAGCGGTCCCCACGTACTCGTGCATGTGCACCCCAAGGAGGGAGAAGAGGGGAACTGTGAGTGCCAGGTTGACGCACGCACATGCAACCCTTGCTCAAGTGGTGGGTTGGTGTGCATGTGCGCGAGTAGCTACTTCTCATGCAAGTTGAGTTGCGTATGTATGCACAAACTCCAGCCAGCCACTCGTGCCAATTCCAAATAGGTCACAGCCTGGTAGTGGGCCATGTCCTGGGGATTGGGGACCTGTGGCTAAGTTAATTGGAGTCCCCAGATGGTACCTACATAGTGGACAGTTATTCTTATGTTCCAGAAGTAGCTATGAAAGGGTTGTAGTGGAAGATCAAGTACATATTTTGTGATGTTTCTGAGTATTCTTTTGAGACTTGCACCCTACATTTATACCTTTATACAGCTTTTGCTGCAGAAACAGTGTTCTATGTTCAAGTGTAATGTGGCCTTGGAAGATGAGCTGAAAGTCTCAAGTAAAGGACAAAGTTAGCATATGCACAACTAGGTAGGATGACATAATATCAACTCCAAGGGGACAACTCTTTTGCCTCTTGGCTTCCATGCCTAACTTTTACATATTTTCCAAAATTAGGAATTTAGCTATGACTATTTTTGGAAATATTCTAGGAAAGTGCAGCTAGTTCCGAATTGGTGATCCTTTGGTGTAAAGACAAAACATGTTTAATTTAAATTTTAAAAAGTCGAATTATGCTGTTGCATTGTTACTGCTTTCTAAAACTTGCTTCAGTATTTTGTTGTTTCTATTATATTTAGTACTTTACTAATTGTAAATAGTGGCCCACCTGGAGAAGAATGTCTTTAAAAATATTTTTAAATTAATTATTTTTTCTCTTTCAAACTGTGGTCAATGGGGATCAGTTGGATTCTTCGTGTAGGCTTGGCTATCAATGTCTCTAGAATGTTCTTACAATTAAGCCCTAATTCTACAAAATGCAAGTTATCATTATATATGCAATCCAAAACCCTTTCTTTCTTCTTTTTCTTCTTTTTAAAGGGAGGGGAAAGAAATAGGCAGATTCTGAGTGACAGAAGAAATGACTGCAGGGGCTATTTTGCCAGTGACCTGTGTCATCCCTTAAGTAAGATAAACTTGTCTTTGTATCTCAGTAGGTTGGAACAAGTTAGAATGTGCTTACTGATACACAAAGAACCTTCTGTGGCATTTTTTTCTTCAGAGCACAAATACCATAAATAGTTGTAGATAGCAATTAGATAGAAAATGACTGCATCTTTTTTTTTCTTTTTTGGCTACAGGTAGAAAGAAAGATCTTATCAGACTAAATTTCTCACCTGCCTAGGGCAGCAATAATTAGACATAAGCAAATTTAATGGAGCTTCTCTGCTCTGGAGGGCATACCGTAGTGCTTTAATAACAGTGTGCTTTATTAAAGAAGGTTTAAAGAATGATGGCTGTTTAACATATCGAATGGCAGAGGTATGGGTTACCATTTTACTTTTAGATGAATAATCAAAGCTGCTTTTAAACTAAATTGCAGTAAATGTGTTTGGAATAACCCATTTAAAAGGCTGAGTAGTAATGCACATTAGATGGCGTGTTGCGCTGATGTGAAAGAAATCAGTGAATATGTAACTTGAGCCTGACATTTATCAACCCTGGCGTGCTCCTATAGCTATGTTTTCCATTAGTTTAATGGCATTGGTAGAAAGGTGTAAGATTGTAGGCAACATATAATTATACAAGTAAATACACATTAATTTCAGAAACTCTTTTCAGTTAGCACTTATAAATTAATATCTCTGGCTGATGACTTTCTGATGGGGGCAGTGGGTTTTCCCCCCTTACTTTTCTTTAATCAAAAATCCTACTATAACCTCTTTTTCTTCATAATAGTACACAAGTCCACTTCATTAAAGGATTCAGAGAACTGCTGTTTCTATAAGGAGGCTGATCTACAATGAATAGTTTTTGTCTCTGTTACCATTTATTTAAAAAAAAGAAGGTAATGAAACAATGATTGTGCTTGGCCTATCAATCAGTTTTGCCTGTACAGTAATTTTTACAACTCCTCTGTAGGTTAACCCATTATTTGGAAGCCTTATATTCCAGTGAAGCTAAGAGAAACTGGGAGAGACAAAAAGCTGTCTGTTTTTTTTTTATTCTAGTGGGTTTCACTAGAGAATTTAACCAATATGTTCTATCAGTAGCTCCCCAAATTAAGATGAACTGGCAGACTGTTAACAATATAGTAAAAAGGCAATCTATTTGAAGAGGTAGCATCTTAAACCAAAGGAGAAAATTGGTTAAAATTCAGAAAATATGACTTTCTGTAAAGATGTGTTGAGTGGCATCTCAATGGTTTCTGTTCTATGCCCCCTGCTATTCAACATATTTGAAAATGACTTGGATGATGGGTTAGAAAATATGATTATCAGATTTACAGACCACAGTAAAATAACATTTTATTGAAGAGTATCAAGATCTAGCAGGCCCTTTAGAAGCTGAGACATTGAGCAGAGAGCAGCAAAAGATGTATCAGCAGAAAAAAATTGCAAAATCCTACATTTGCATAGGATTCTGTTGGTTCCCAATGATTAAAAAGTTATGTAGGGGGAAAAATGAAGCCATTAGTATAAGATGGGGAGAACTGTACTGACAGCAACAAATGTGAAAATTTGTAGTCCTAAACTGGTAATAAGGAGACATTTTCTGACAGTGAGAGCAGTCGACCATTGGAACAGCTTGCCTTCAGAAGTTGTGGAAGCTTCATCACTGGAAGCTTTCAAGAAGAGATTGGACTGCCATCTGTCAGAAATCGTGTAGGGTCTGCTTGGGTGGGGGGTTGGTCTAGATGACCTACAAGGTCTCTTCCAACTGTGTTAATCTGTAAAACCTCTGACGTCCCTTCCAGAGCTATTCTGAATTTAAAACCGTACACTGTATCAATAATGAATGAATTCTTTGTTCCTCTTTATTTGCATTGATTGGACTATGCTTAGAATATTGCATCCAGTTCTGAGCATCACATTCAAAGGAGGATATTGACAGAACCAAGTGGATCAAGATAGTTGTCTTCTTATGTCTAAAGGCTTGCCATACAATATAAAAGGCAGACATTTTCAGATATATTTGAAAAGATAGGATATGGACCAATATGTTTCAATTACTGGTATATAGAAATAGATGTAATCTGTATATCTGAAAAAAAATCTTTACAATAAAAGCTTTTCAACAATAGAACAGTCTGCCTCAGGAGAATAGATTCTCTTTTGCTGGAAATGTGACCATCTGTTAGGTATGCTGTAGTACGGGATTCCTGCACAAAAGGGAGTCCCAAAGCATCTTCCATTTAAGCAAACAGTAAGATCTCAGCTAACCTGTGATCCTCAAAAGAACAAGAATTTTTAAAAAGTCTTTTATTTGTGGCGCCTTGAGAAACAGAACTGGAGATAAAAAGAGTGTGACTGTTATCATTACTTGATCATGCTTGTGTGTTTGTACCTGAAAACTAACTGACACATATTAATAACAAGTCAGTGCTTTGAAGTGATGCTCAAAGAAAAAGTGCAAGTATTGGAGGAGAGACTAGAGACACCTTAATTCATAAAACAGGAAGGATCAGTTCAACTAAAGGGCTGACAGAGGAAGTGAATCAGAAAAAAGCAATTTAAGGAGGAGAATTAGTCAAACAGCTAGACCAGTGGGTGGCAGTGACAAGAGGAACAAGAATCATGAAATATATTCTACAATGTTGGAACTTAGAATGAGCATTTCCTCATGGAAAAAAGAGACTCTGAGCCTTCTAGGGAAGAAAAAGTGATACTGTTGATCAGGAGGCAAGAACATAGTTATTTGAAGAATAGAAGGAATGCAGCCAAAAAGAAAAAAAGAATTGTGGTAATTAGCGACTCATTGTTATGAGGCGCAGAAACAAACATGCTGACTGGAGCCATTGTCTCCTGAAGCATGCTGCCTCCTTGAAGTATGGATTAGGATGTGAAAAAACAACTTCCAAGATACAGCAACTCCACTGAAAATTATTTCTTTGTGCTCAAATCACTGCTCATCCATATTGGGATCAGTGATATTACCAAGAAAATTATAGCCATACCAGCAATGATATTCAAGAATGTGGTTGGTAGTCTCATCTATCTTTTGAGTCTGTGGGAAAGGACTGAAATATTTATAATATATCGGTGCATTGTGTGAAAGGCATATATTTGATTTCTGGAAAAATGTTACCTCGATTTTGATATGTATATATGATTTCCTACGCATCTATTCAGATACTGAAGTATGATTACCTCAAATCTTCCTCCATCATAATTTATTTTTCCTCTGAGAAGTAATCAGAAACAACAGTTTTTCATTTCTGCATGAATAACATAGTAGTCCAGTTTTAATTCAAACATTTGGCCTAAGAAGATCCTGATAGTTTACCAAATTGTTTTACTCTTTTAAATGGCAAGTATCTTCAACTTAAGTGATTTTCAAATGTTTCTTTCCTCTTGCATCCTCTAAGGATATTCTCTGCAGCCTGAAATATCACGACTTTTTGATGCCTTCTGTCACAATCCTTCTATCTGTCATACCAGCTTATCATCCACCCACACAATTTTCCATGGTGTTTTCGCAACCTATCATTAGATAATTTTTAAAAAATCTCTGCTTTTTTTGTTGTTCACCACCTACACAAGACCGAGATCTCCTAATGAATCTGATTTTTGCCCTTTATAGTGTAGAAATGAACATGATGGTTCTTTTTCTAACTGCAGTTCCTCTTCAAAGTTACCTAATAGTTCAACTTGAGGCAATAATTTTTTTAACAAACCTAAACTGAAAAATGAAACCAGGCCCACAACATATGTATTTATTATTATTATTATCTATCATACAGGGAATTTGGTCAGAGAATAGTATTTGTCACTTAAAACAAGATTATCAAGTAGCCAACTGCTATTTTTCAAGATCCTAATGCAAAATGCTGCGAAATTTCAATTCATTCCTCAGAATTATACATTATATATTCTCCCTAATCAGTCATAGGAAATGAAATAAGCATTGTACATCTTACAGGTACTGGAAAAATGGTTTGAGTGTGAAATACTGCAGTCACTTCTAGAACAAATTTTCCACCCATTACTCAGGTGAGCTGTTGCTTGTCATCTTCAATTACTGCAGTTGGACTCGGCATCCAGAAAGCAAATGCATACTTTTGTTGTTTCACTTTCTGAGCATAAAGATATCATCACAAGTTGGAAAAATGTCCAGTGCCATTGGCTTTTGCTGACATGATTCAACCTCTGAGAATACTGTAAGAGGATATTGACAGATTGTTGTCTCTGCGTCTGTCTCTGCACATTAGAATATTTTGCAGATCTCATTGGAATAAAATACTGTAATAATGAAGAGGAAATACCTGATATGAATACTTATAGAGGAATTATAATAGTGATTTTAGTTTGTAAGCTTTGAGTTCTTCAAATCTCCAAATTATGTAGGATTGGAATCACCGTCCATAGCTTTATTTTGCTATAATGAATCCAATTTACATTTGATTCTAGCCATGGAATATATATGTAAGCTTTTCAGGACTTGTTTTCACAGAGCAACCATAGCACTGAGGTTTCTAAAATACAAATTCTCTTACTAAAGTCCCACTAAAGAGCTTTGTTACATTATAGGCATGGTTCAGCTTTGATTTTATCAATCTAAACTTGGGATGGGCTTTTGCTTTTATTTAATTAAAGAGAAAAAGCAAAGCAACGAAAAACTTTATTGAAGACAAATGTTGAATGAATACACAGAGATAAAGTTTTATACAAAAGTTTTAGTAAAGGCTTAGGATATCTCACAATCATCCCTACATAGGCTGTATATGAAAGTAGCTTGTTCATAAGTTGCAAGTCACACCAGGTCTTCAGTCCATTAAATAACTGGAATGTGGAGGCATGGTGGCTTAATGACTTAATGATGCTGGAAATGGTCTTTGCTGCAGTGCTTTGAGTCTTAGCATTGCATGACTCCCATCACTGCCCACCTAGCGGTTTGAAAGCATGTACTATGCGGCTCAGCTTCTGCCCATCTGGCAGTTCAAAAGCATATTTTATGCAAGTAGATAAATAGGTACCACTTCAGTGAGATGATTAGCTAACACTTCATGAGGCTTGTTAGAATCCTGCCAGCGTAGGACCTTCCCAGTTCTGACACCCATTTGTGAGGACGCTGTGATGAAGGGAGAGGGATGATACAGCAGGAAAGCCACTCATCTTTTGCATATCTGGCTTGTGGTGCACTTGGGAAGCGCATGAGTATAAATCAAACAGGGCTAGTATCTTAAGCAGTCAAACATCTACTCTGCATCATCATTGTAGTCTCCTGGCTAATGTAACATCACAAATATGCTAAAAAAAACTGAGACCATACCTTTATCTTAGAATGATGAACAACATTAGCAATATTGATGAACAATATTAGCAATAAGACAGGCACATTTCTATTGCCCAGTCATTAATTTCTATGCATTAGGTAGGCTGTAAACTTCTGAAATATTAAAATCTGTCGCAAAGTCAAGATAATATATGCAATTACTTCCTGAAAGACACAACAGTTTTGGAGATCACAATATATATATTTAAACATGTTTTTCTTTATAGCTCCAACAAAACAATGTTTGCCCATCCCTTTTCTCGATACATTCATACACATTGGGCAACAATTTCAAAATACTTTTTGTTCTATTAACTATGGTCTAAGATATGTGGAAATTTTTGATATAGAATAGACTCCCACTGTTACACAATCTAAAGGTCTTTAAAAAGACCTTATATACTCATTCAATCTTAGTTAAACTGGAATGTTCTCATAGTTAGATGTAAGATATATTATTCTATCTGGTGTCATATGGGCATTTGATTATCTTATTACAAGCTTTCATTTTAAGATAATTTTAAAATCTTTATAATATTTAAGAAAAAAATCAATTATTTCTCTCTTATATGTTGTGCCAAAGGAAGCAAAGATAATTGAAAGAAGCACAAAAATATAATTGGAATGATTTTGTTAACTATAACTATAACCATAACTGTATACTTTTTACCATGCTTAAGCTTATTGTTCTGCAATGGTATACTTGTGAATTATTCTGTAATTCTTTCTCTAACTCTCACGTGTTTTACCATAGCATCCAAAATATCTAGATAGATATGTATTTTCAACCATATTGTAGTGGTACTTGTTGTTAATTGGTTCTGAGAAATGTGATGAGTACCAAATAAAATTTTCCCAAACCAAAGACAATGCACATTTTAAGGCAATATGTAAAAAGATATGGTTGTACACCATTACTTTACATGATAAATAAATGAGAAAGAAGAAAATAGTAAATACTTATATTAAATTAAATAAAAACTTTACTTTACTTGTACTGATGAGAAAAAAAAGCACAAAAATGCACAAAATGACCACAGAGGTTAAGATTCCCAGGAGATGTACACAGAGCAAGAGCAAAGGTGTCATCCTTTGTTTCAACTAGAAGGAGTAGCCAGTCATGAGCCATTGATATCGACAAATTCTAGCTTGTGTGTTGACTACCAAACAAGCAACAAATACCAGACAATTTTTTTCATCAAAATGTACAAAGTACCAAATTTAATGAGTTTCAAAGCAGTTGAGTACCAAGGTACCAGAATACTAACAGATGTATGAACCTACGGAAACATTTTTAGCAATGATGCTGTTAGAAGATAGCAATATATTCCAATTAAAATATTTATCAGAGTCTAGATTTTTACATTTTACTATATAAATATGATTTCAGACTCATTATGCAACTTGTACCAGCACACACTAACTGTGCATTAAAATTCCAGGGCACAGAAGTTGTGAAATTAGTCCAGTTCATTTTATTTGATGTTATTAAAAGTCTCTCAAGATGCTTTTCCTATCATTTGTTAGAGTATTCGGCAAGAAATAAAGCGTTGGTTGCTTTCTTGACAGTAGATATTAATTGACTGATGTAATTCAGTCAGAGAGTTGAAAAATGCACTAAAAATAATGGGGCATAACATGCTAGGGTTAACATTTATTCATAGATGATGCAATTAAATAAAATAGGCATTAACTTCAAGGTCAGCCACTAAAGTAATAAAACTGAATATTTTAATTGAATCATAATTGCTTCCTCTAGATACATGCAAGTCAAGTAAAATAGATGTCAGCACAGCAAATTATGATTCTTCCTCCTAATTAATTTCTTAATTCTGCATGGAGTTTCCTATAGCTTGGGCTTATTGTAGGTTTATCCACCCATCCAGGTTTCTTTTCCTTATCCCCAGTGATTTCACATTTGGAAATTGCAATGTGATCTTAGTATTAAGA
Source organism: Pseudoxenodon macrops (assembly GCA_032467955.1). NCBI lineage: Eukaryota > Metazoa > Chordata > Lepidosauria > Squamata > Pseudoxenodontidae > Pseudoxenodon > Pseudoxenodon macrops. The sequence continues at coordinate 197,625 of JANHFT010008288.1, read as the reverse complement.
TCCTGATTAAGAGAATACTCATCAGTATATTTTATCAAATCATCAATAATCATTCATAGATCCTTTTGGAAACACGTGTTTAGAACAATTTGGCAAAGAGAACAAAATTAAACTTTATGCTTGAATAATTATCATTTAAAGGACACAATATCCAATAGCAGTTGGTGTGTTGTTTGTAGACTTTGGTCTGCAAATAATATAATCTCCCATCAAATATGCTTTAGAAGACAATGGTAAAAATACATCATGCTTTTTAATCTAAAATTAATACCACAGAAGGGGAAAAAATGAAAGGATATCCTTGAAGTATATCAAAGAACCAGAAAAGATATAGGAAGGTGAAACAGACTGTTGCTAAGTACCAAAAGTGGGAACAAAAACAAAAGGAAGTTTTGATTCCATATACTACTAATAAATGCTCCAAAAATATTTGGCTTTTTGCCATTAGAAGAAATAAACACTGAATAAAGAAACATGTGCTTTGGAATATTCATTGTAGAAGAGGTGGGCAGATTCTTCAACTTTGTTTGAAAGCCAAGTGTAGGTTTCGACTGCAACCATACAATTGGGATTGAAAATCTGTAACCTCCCCCAAATAACTGGACTCCATTTCTTATTGGTCAGTCAAGCTAATTGATGGCATTTAAAATCCAGCACATCTGGAAGCTCAGAGTTTCCCTAGAATGTATTGCAGTATAAGTCCTACAAGAACAATGAGCTATGTTTTGCAGCAGTAAAAATGGTGCATATAATTTCTGTTTGCTTTTTTAATGAGAATTTGTATCAGTGGAGATTATCCTTGAAAAACAAATAGGTTTAGCGGAATAGTGAGAAGTCTTTCATTTTTTAAAGTATGATCACCATTTTTTGATGCTGCTATTGTATTTATGTAGCAAAAATATGCATGTGCATATTATACACTTGCATATTATTATGTCTAGTTTGGGCCTAAGAAAGTGTTCAAGAAATTGCTGGGCAGAGTAAAATAAATCATTCTCAAAAATTGACATGGATTTGTAAAAATATCACAAATAAAATATCAGAAGTTTATATTTTGACCAAATCACTCTAGAAAGAGTGCAGAGAAGAGCAACAAAGATGATTAGGGGACTGAAGTTTAAAGCATATGAAGAACGGTTGCAGGAACTGGGTATGCCTAGTTTAATGAAAACAAGGACTAGGAGAGACATGATAGCAGTGTTCCAATATCTCAGGGGTTGCCACAAAGAAGAGGAGTGAAGCTATTTTCCAAAGCACTTGAGGGTAGGACAAGAAGCAATGGGTGGAAACTAATCAAGGAGAAGCAACTTAGAACTAAGGAGAAATTTCCTGACA